>JANHFQ010002734.1:35593-47016 GCA_032468035.1 Aparallactus werneri
CCAAGCCCCCACCCAATCAGAACACACCCCAACTGACATTTAAAGAGAGGAGGCAGCCGCGATCACACATTGCTCCTGGAAGCACGAAGTCGAAAGCACCAGCCTGAAGATGATGAGTGAGACTTCTTCGAAACGTCGCCAAGATACTTCCAATTTTGCACGGGAGAAAACCCAAATAACTGAAGACCTATATATACAGTCCATATACTGCCAGAATTCAAAATATGCCCAACAATACCCAAAAATATCATGGCAACAGGTGCAAGTATTAGCAATTAGTTAAAAAAAGCTGACCAGCAGTCCTTGTCATACTATACTGCATTTTTTATAACAATGTAATCCTTATTGCTCCTTACTTAGCAAAATACTCAGGCAATTCTGATTTATTTTATATATAACTTTTATTAGTATGGTTCAACTTCAATGAGCAATGCCCAATGTTGCTACACTGTTGGTAAAACCAGAAAGACTTTGATTACATCATGATCTAGCTGTAAATTTTAATGTTTTATTCTGTTTAATTTGCTAGAAATTATTTGAATTCTGTTCAATTACCATAATAAAGAATTAAAATGTAGTTCTCCCAAAAGACTTTTTAAAAAAGGATTTTTAAGGTCAATTCAAGGTGCCGATGCAAAATTATCTAAAAATACAAGCAGCTTTCCCAGATATAGAAAATATTTTTAGGACACATTGTACATTGGCACAAAAGTACCCTAAGATATTCTTGTGATATTTTTAAAGAAAAGATAAAGAGATGCCATTTTACAAAACCAGATTGAGACACTCTTAACTATAGATAGGAACCAAATCCAAATATTTCAAGATGACTCTCCAGCAATGCTAAGAAAAAGAATTTGCATTTCTCCCAGGAATACTAAGGAGTAAGCAAATCAGATATAAATGGAAAATTTCATTTGTTCTGTAAGTCATCTTGGAAATGAAAAAAAACAAACAACACCAGTATTAAAATGAACTTTTAAAAACAGTTATGCAATCCAGGCATTTCTTTTTCGCAGATTACATTCCTTCCTCTAAGTAAATGGAGCACAAAATGCAGATAACTATAGCTTCCAATTTTACATAATTTCACATGCATTACGGCACAATTTTCATAGCTGAAATCGGTGTATTAAGCCCTAAAGAATGCTTTGTTAGAGCATGTTCATACAGACTTTCATATAACCCTAATTAACAGTTTTAATGCTTCAGCAGGAATACCTGCTGCATTATCTCCTTGTGGAGGAGCAAAAGGGGTACATGTATTCATCCTTTCTCTCACTTCCCCCCACAATTCTATGGGGGAGGGCTGGCCCCCATAAGCTTCTGCAACCAAGGATAGCTCACATCCTTTTTCTTCCCAGGAATTCAAAATCTATATTAAACTCTAAATGGAAGAGTCCCCGCTGCCACTATAGGCACAATGAAGAAAGGGAAATAAGCAAGTCCAGGGACACTGCAGGTTGACAAGAGAGAGGATTTATTTTAGGTCATTGGATCTTCTTCCCAGGAAAGCAGCTACGTGTGCAAACACATGGAAGCATTTGGAACAAGTCTCAAAGCACCTGCCCATGCCTTGCAAAAGATGCTTTAAGAAATCTGAGAAGTGGTTCTATTTGTACAACCGCACATTGTGAGGCACTCATCCAATCCTGATGCAGCGCTAATGTCCAAGCCATTAGCAGCCAGGTTACTACCATACCTGCAAACTCATTGAAGTGGTTCCCAATATCATAAGCCAGGTAATTATATCCAGAGTACTCGTAGTCAATGAACTGAACATCACCTACACGAGACACAAAAATAAAATTGGTAAGAGTAAGAGCGGAACGCTGTGAATCTGCACTGTGCCCCTTAATACCTGCCAGTGTGTTCCACTCTGCTGTGCTCTGTATAGCATGCATTTTAGGAGATTTCAAGATTGCATTTTTTGTTTGTTTTAACGAACAGAATAAACTTCTTTATCAAAGATACCTGTTCTATCTTAGGGATAGAACCTCTGCTTTTGTACCACAGGGGGGCATCAGTTATCTTAAATTCCATTAGTTAGAAGGACTTGGTCTCTGAATATAATATTCAAACCATTTTAAACTATTCCTCATCCAGTTAGCATGGCTGAACACAAAATAAGTTAGTACAGTTACAGGCAAGGGGTTCTTTAATAGAATGCTTATCATTTTGCAAAAGGGACTATACGTGCTGTTATTTTGCTTCCTTTCTACAAAATGTGTTCATTTTGCTTACAGTACAGCACATCTTCTCCAAGTGTTTACCTACTATCAGAACAACACCTGCATGAAGCCATATGGGTTGTATTCAAATATGAATTCATATTGTCATTAAGTCTCTCCTGACATATACCTCAGATTAAGATATGAAAAAAGGAAGCAGCACTATATATTTCCAAGCAATAGAGAACGGACTTTAAACACCTGAACAATTAAACTGCTTTTCTTTACCTTAAGTGTGTCTAATATATCAAGGTAAAAAAACATATGTGGCGATACAATCATAAAGAGTAGTTTACATTATGCAGTGCAAGGAGAGGCATTAAATGTTCTCACTGCTAGAATATATTGCCAGCAATCCTCATCAGTCATTCCAAAGAAGCTCTGGGAAATATAATTCTATAAGAGGACTGAGGATATGTTGGTCTATATTCCAAATATTCTACCTACCATTACATATTTCAGGATTCTTTGTAAAACGCGATTATAGTTAAGTGAGAAAAATCTACATCAGATACATAATAAATGTGGTCAACTTTTAGATGCCACAATACTTAGGATATTTTTAGTTGGGGTGGGTGGTGGTGGAACAAACTAATATAGTTAAAACATATACAGAGGCTTCTCACAATAGTAGCTCACAAGCTAGGGAATAACTTTATACCCTACAGGCTAATCAGAAAATATTTTGGATGGCCCCTAAACAGATCCTGTTTCCAAAATCACTCATCTTATAAAGATAATTCAGTAAAAACAAATGCACACTCAGTTTAACTCTTCTTTTGCCATCCAATATAGCTAACCTTTAACAGAATTATACTATATCTGAATGTTTGCAGTTAAAAAACAAAACCAATAAAGATAGCAGGTAAAAAACCTGCATGTACAATACTAAGTAAATCAAACATTATTTGTATTCAAGATATACTACGTTAATTATGTCTGCAATACTGTTATCACCATAGGTTAACCCCTTGCTAACTTCCAGTTATAATTAACAATATTACAAAACAAAAACAAAAACAAAAGACAGAAAGAAAGAAAATGAAGCTAAGATACAGATGAGGCTGTTACCAGGCTCCGTGCTCTCCTAGGGGGAGGTGCATGCGAACAAGTGATGCGATAATACCTCCAGTCAGTGCCTGTAAGTAGCACGGTGCACGCCGCCACTTGGCAGCAACAATGGCATACCTAATCTGTAGCAGATGAAGAAAATTTGGCAAACTCATATTTGACAAGACACAAAACTTTAAAGAGAAAAGTTCTGCATTTTACCGGTCTTTCTTTGACAGACTGACATTACAGTGGAACTCAGCCTTAAATTTAAGTTTTGCAAGAAATTCAATCACTGCCGTCAAGATGCACAGCTTCGCTTCATTTTGGAGTTTAAGGAAATAGGGGCTGTTACCAGATGTAATGTTATCATTTGGATGCAATATTCTTCATTTGTGTGTATATATATATATATATAATGAATCATAATTACAGGCAAAGGCGTTGTTTCCCAAATATTCATGGGAATGGCATGTAGCATGGTCCTAAAAAATCCTCAGAGTAATTAGAGCCTGGCTCCAAATGTGTTTTTTAAAATCCTGATTAAAATTCTGTTTATGGTGTCTAACACATTCAATGCAATGTGAACATCCAGCATATAGCTAAACAAAAGGTTTATGTAAAGACAGTTCGGGCTAATTGCCTTTGTCAATTTCCTCTTACAGAGTAGGGATGCAAACAACTATACAAATAACATGTATCTGTAGTCAATACAAATAAAACTATGACAGTATTTCTTCAACAAAATTTTAAAATGTCAAAATTAGTCTTCTACTCCCACTTCTTCGAAGTTTTGAGTATTTGCTACTAATTGCGAAGCACTAATGCAGTTTTGCCTGTTATTTTTTCAGAAATAATTATAGATGCATTATGTAAGGTAATACTATTTAAATATGTTGATGCTAGCTTGAATTCATAAAGTACCAACAATCAGATTTAAAAGGCACATTAAGAATATATTTGGTTTACTATAGAGATTATTAAAAGGTACTAATTTTCAACTGGGTAAGCTACAATGACTAAATTTACCAGCTTAATGCACTGATAAGCTTTTATATACAAATGTAATCAAAAAGGAGAAATTTAGACTGTTAATATCAGATGTCTTGGAACTGGAATTGTATATGAACACTTTAGTTATTATTAATAAGAAAGACAATGCAATATATTTACCAATAGTTATTTTTTATTTTATATAATTAAAAACTACAGGAGAATATTTTAACATTAAAATAAAATAATCTTCCAGTAGGAAGCTTCAGAAAAATCATACTACAACTCAAAATTAAGACATCAAATGCTCTTGAAACATTATTGCACATTCAGTTAAATTCTCTTCATATTTGCCACCTTATTTAACAGCCTATTAACTGGATTCAACTATAACGTTTGCAAGAATTACTTATTTATCCAAAAGGAAGTCTTACCCTCATTTCTCCCAAAAATTAAACTTCCAAAAGTCATCTTCAAATTTGATGAGATTATAACTGCAGCCAATTATTTTTTTCTTCTTAATAATTGGGGCAGGGGTTTCACACGTGCTTATAATTGTTTCAGGTAACTACCATAATTGTAGTTGTGCTATACTTTTAAAAGGAGCTTATAAATTTTTATGGACAAAGATTAACTGAATAGTCGATCACATTTTGAAATGATCTACGGTAGTAACATTTTAAATTCAAGTCCTTTGAGTACAAAAAGTGCGTAACAAGACTAAATTAGAAATTAAATGTTTCCTGCAGTTGCTTTAATAAATGAGTCACAACAAATGTGCTTTGATTCTTTTTTCCTTGTTGTTGCACTACAGGTGGAAGGAGGGAAGCAATCAAATTAAGTTTTGTTTAGTGCTATATCTGAACTGTTTGCTTCTGTCTCAATATGAATTGGGACAATTTGTAATTCGTTTAAAACATCTGGACTCTAGATCCAGACCGGTTTGCACAAAACCATAGATTAAACAAATCAGCTTGTTCAGATTCACACTCCTCTGGAGACATTCTTACATTTCTTTAAAAATTATCTAAACAATTTTCTCTGAAAAAGATTTGTTACTGAGACAAATTAAATCAATAATAATAATAATAAGGACAGAGCACCGTGCATCTTAAAGATTAATTTTTTCAAGTAGCTTGCAAAATATTTCAGCATGAGTGATATATTAACAGCACTTTATAAGAATACTATCTTCTACTGCACAAAAGTTAAAGTTAAAGCTGAGTTTCCACTGCAAAAATAAATGGTTCCTCTATAATACTGTTATGTACCAGTTTCATAAACACTGTTGCCAAGTACAAGACAATACACAGTTTTTTTCCAGTTTGCTTATTCCAAGGTTAAAAAGCAATACTCCATACTTCAGCAATGCAGAAGTCATAAGCACCATTAGGGATTGCTCACAAAATCAGAACTAACAAATAATAGTTATGCCTATTATTTGTTAAGTTCAACTACCATAACATAACCAACTTGTACTCTGCCCTAACTGTGTATGTGTTGTGCTGCAACATTTAATAAACACGTCAGCTTTAAAGGTACACTCTAGCTACTATATGCGCTTAGTATTCCCTCCCCCCTTTAAAAAAATTGCAAGCAATTTTACATTTTTGGAATTCTCCCTCTCCCCCTCCCTGTTCCCAAATACTAAACACTCACACACTGGTTTTTGTAGAAATGCTCTTAAATGATGTACTGCTCTCACTGATTTATTCTCCACTCTGTTCACAAAAGAAAATGACAGCATATTTGTTTCAAAAGTAGGCATGTAACGCCTAGGAACTTTGATAGTGTTCTGAACTGTTTGTCAAAATACTTGTTTAAAAAAAGTTCCATCAACTCTACAGAAGAGACACTTTCCTCAGATTTTATAAAATAACTCTCAATGATATGAATTAAATTCACATCTCATGCAAGCATACATTAGGACTCTAAAATCAAATCTAAGGAGAGTAATCTAGACAGATGGCCAATAAGTCACATTAATGTATCAAAAGGTGAGGGTCTTGGCTGCAAGAGAACAGCTATGAAGTATTTAATTTCTGGCTGTGATTAAATCTCACAGATAGGTCAAAAGAAAAAAGCAACAATTTCATTGGTGTCTCTTTAATGTAGAGTTTGGATTGAACTGAAAAAAAAAAAGCTAATGTAACTGTCATTGTATGGCTTGCTTAGAAGTATAATTTCCACATAGGAGAAAGTTACCATTACTTGAATTATTTATAATTACTGGAGAAAACTGAAGTCATATGATCATCTAGGAATTTCATATATTACTTCAAGTTTTAAAGGAGTTGCTTGTTTCAATACCAGTAAAGAAAGAGAAAATATTAAAAAGTTCCATGCACTTTACTTAAATCAACTTAAGGGGGACATTCTATTTATTTTTATCCCCTGAATAAAGCAAGCATCAGCTTCAAAAGGCACCATGATTTATGTCATCCCATCCAATTCCTATTTTCTTGAATTTTGTTATTTATTTAATTCAGACAAAGGTCTTAGTCCAAGTTAATGCTGGTTAAATAGAAGTTGTATTTTGAACTTGGAATGGGAAATCAAATTCCCTCCAAAGTAATTTCCTTCTCTATTCCAGTATGAATTGCATTTGTATAATTTTAATGCAAATAAACATATCTCAAATAGTCTTGAGAATTCCAAACCATGCTTTCAGTCTGAGGTTTATATTAAGACCATAATCTGAATTGGGATATATGCAATTTAAAAATATAATGAATATGAAAAGAGGGAGGGAAACAGGCATGCATTGCTAGCTTGTCCATATTATTATCAAATAACCAAGTTATGTCACTGAAAACAGTAAATGTTGAAATGTTTTAATACCATTGGACCGTGTTATCAATTATAGGCAATTCTGACAACAGAATTCTTTTCAGAAGTTGAATGCCTCTGAAACTGATGACAAATTAAGTCAAAAAGCCAATTTTCAAAATACTTCCAACAAAAAATATATTTGCAAACAGATGCTCAACGTTAAAGATACCTATGTACCTCATCAGCAGGTATAAACAGAGACTTGGAAAGTATCTTTTCAGATACTTCACCATGCAGAATTCCTCCAGGACATCAATATATCTGATAATTCAGAATACAAAGATAACACACAATAACCTAGAGACATTTGCTCCCAAAGCTTTCAGAAATAACAAATCTGAATCAAAGATATAGTTAAGACAACAATGTATTCTTAAATTGCTGCTGTTTACACAGTTCTTAGAATAAAAATAGCTATATGGAAAATAATATTCTTTACTGTAATATTATAAACCTTCATATATTAAAATATAAGTTATGGCTATTAAAGCAATGTATAAGCAACATTTAGAAATACTCTAAAATAGTTTTTAAATTGTCCACCCTCCACAAGCTGTTGCTCTATATCAGGCAATATAAAACAATTTTTAAAAGTTACTTACAGCTGTGTTCCATACCTACCTTGTTTTCCATTGTAGATGATATTTTTACACAAGAGATCATTATGACAAAGTACCACTGGTGAACCTAGGTTAGAGAGTCTCTCCTTCATCCATGCCATTTCATCCTGTAGAAGTTGACGACTTGGCACATCTTGTAGAAACCTTTTAGAATTTGAGAACGGTTAAAAAAAGTTTCAAGGATACTTCTCAGAACTTCATGAAGCTTCTCCAACTTTGATGGTGCAAGTTAAAACTTTCTGAGCTCCACATATTCTAAAACTATACTTTCACTTTACATTTTTAAACGAGAGGGATATTGAAATATATTCATGTATGAGCTTGGCAATAATTGTCATAGATAGAGTTTAAAGTACCTACCTCTTATGCAACTCCTCATCTGCAAATTCTGTTGGTGTAAGAGAGAAGTACTTTCCCATCTTTATCCATAAGTTCGACTTGGGTATCCATCCATTGTGAGCATGAATAGCATGTATTTTAGCAAGTTGTCTTGCTATCAGTCTGAAATACAGGTAATCCTCCAGTTATGATAGTTCATTTAGACAGCCTTTGAAGTTATATGATAACCCCAAGTGTTTACGTCAAAGTCCTCAAATTACAAATGCTGCAGCACCATGGCAGTTGTTCGCCCTTACAAACGACCTCAGAGGCACTGCAACATTCACCTATTCACCCCCCAGGTCCCCAAAACTGCTTCCCCCTCCCATCCTGCCATTTACCTTGCAGAGATCTGTCTCCTCTCTGCTGCAATTTCTTTGCCTCTGAGGGAGAGGAGAGCAGGATGATTTCTCTTCCAGTGTCTGGTCAGCTTGCAAATGCTTTTCGCACCAAGAGTGAAATGTTCTGGAGGCCAAAATCTTGCGCAACTTCAGGTACTCTGCAAAAGTGGGTGGGTCACGGCCCCAGGACATTTCACTCTTGACCCAAAAAGCATTTGCAAGCCAATCAAATGCTGGAAGGGAAATCCTCCTGCTCTCCTCTCCCTCAAAGGCAAAGAAACCATGGCAGAGAGGAGGCAGATCTTTGCAAGATAAGTGACAGGATGGGAGGGGGGGAAGCATGAGGTATCTCAGTGGGTCGTGAAGGCTTGGTTGGCCTGATCCATCACTAGTTCCCCCCATGGCCTTCCCCACCTTGAGATACCTCATGTACTTAACAGCAGCAGGGAAATCAGGGAATGATCACTTTCAAGTTACGTTATTCACTCCTACAAATCCTAGAGTTACAAATGTAATTGGGAGGCTCCATTACATTTGTAACTCAAGGATTACCTGTAAAATTACATTTTAGAAAAACCATTGTAATTACAAATACATTATCTTTTATCAATCTCAGCTCAGAACAATGAGGAATCAGTTAGCTGTATATTATTAGAACAGCAATGGCATAGAAGGAAATTAGCAAATTATTTCGTTTTAAATGAGAAACTCCACAGTACAATGTTATTTTTTTTAATCTTGTATTTTTGATAGATAGCTGCATGAAAGAGGATGTTGAACCAGAAAGGACTTTAATTCAACAAGATTAACTTCATGGCAGAAATGTGTGTACCTTGATGGTTGGAACATCACCTGTTCCACTATGTTAACTTCCATAATGTTCAGAAGGATTAGCTTATAATGAACCCAAAATTATTCTTCTACTAACTGCATTGCTTCTATGCCAAAAAAGATGATTCTGTATTCTGATCACCTGGCAGCCACCTAATAAAAACCTGAACTATAGGCCCGTACATTTTTTTGCAGAATGCAGATAGCTACAAAGGAGGACAGGAATACCATTTTTCTTCTTGCAAAAGCAGGGGTATCAGCAAAAGAGCAAGAAGGATCCACTGTATAATATCCCAATAGTTCTACAAACCACAAAAACCAAACTGATTCTTTGCAGTAAAACCTATAAGAAAATTATTTTTCTAAAGTCAGCTGATTCAATCACCTTGGAAGAAATTGTATATAGTATCATGTTAATCAAGTATATTTTAAGAGAAATATCTCTATGTATGTTCTGGGATAATATTAAAGCAAGCTGGGGCAAATGACTAAGGAAAATATTCTAAGAAGCTTTGAATATTATAAGAATCAGTGGAAAAATATGTTAGAAGGTAAGTAAAGCTAAATGAGGAACATCCCTGGCAGATTTGCAAAATCAAATTAAACCTTTATTTCAGCCTTTGGATCAGAAAGCACAATAAAGTATATAGACTCATAATTACTAATAAAACTTTCAAATTCAATAAAATTATATAAAACACAATGTTATCTCAAGACATGGTCTGAATAAAAAAAAGCAAACATATTTGACAATAAAATTACATAAAAAGCTACACTATCAGTCACAAAACTGTACTGCAGAACAAAGGTGCCGCTGGAATAATTGTGTAAGATGTTTCATCCATTAAAATCTACATTAATTAACTAAGATTTTAAGCTATTAATGAACTGAATTTTAGAACAATAATTCACTTTTAGGAATCAAATGGATTTCTTTGGAAATTGAGATAAATTTATTTAATGAAAAAACACTACAAGTTTGTTATTGTAGATACCAACCTGTTTGAATAAATTGTATGTAAAAGAAGAATTCCAAAATGCTTACCGAAATATCTCTGGGTTGCAAACATGTTCTGGATCCAGAGCTTCTCCTTGCATGAACTCATAGCACAGGCCATTGCTGAAGGTGCAGTAAAGTTGGGGTGCACAACCATGGGCCTGCAGGACACGGAAGCTCTTCACTTCCTCTTCTCGATCAACTAGGAGTTCCGTCTTATTCCCATAAATTCTAACAAGGACAACATCATCCATTTTTTCATCCACGTAACAGCCAATGAGTTTATTTGTGATTCCATCTGTAAATATCTGCAAAGAAAAGGTAATGTTTAGTTCAGTGAAATAGCTGTATATCTTAACTACTGTTACACTATGTTTCAGTTACGGCCTTGAAAGAAGTTTGCTTGGCAAAATTTGGTTGACCTTTTCCGAATTCAGAAAGTAAATTGGATTGGGCCTGGCTAATACAGGTAATTCTCGACTTACAACCATTCATTTAGCGACCATTCAAAGTTACACCACTGAAAAAAGTGACTTATGACTGGTTTCACACAACTGTTGCAGCATCCCCATGGTCACATGATCAAAATTTGGTGCATGGTAACTGGCTTTTATTTATGACAGTTAAACTGTCCCAGGGTCATATGATTGCCATTTGTAACCTTCCCAGGTGGCTTCCAACAAGCAAAGTCAATGGGGGAAGCCAAATTCGCTTAAATCACCATGATTCATTTAATAACCGTGGCAAAGGTTGTAAAATGGGGTGCAACTCACTTAATGGTCTTGCATGGCAAAAGAAATGTTGGACTCTATTGTGGTCTGGCAAGAATTAACTGGGAGACTTTAGGTCATTTGTTAAACAAGGTTGTATGCTAATCAGAAAAGTAAAAACAAAACAAACCATTTCCATGCTCTTCCCAACATGGATATGGATACATCTGCATAATCACTAGTATTATTTTATTTTTATTTTTTTATTTTATTTATACTTATACCCCGCCCCTCTCCGAAGACTCGGGGCGGCTTACAGGGCAAACATAAAATAACAATATACAATATACAAGTTAAAATCAGATTAAACCAAAAAACCCCGTATTATTAAAATTTAGAATTTAAAATTTAAAATATAAAATCAATTTAAAAACCCTAAG
>JANHFQ010002738.1:60006-75622 GCA_032468035.1 Aparallactus werneri
TATTTTCATTGCAGCAGCACAAAATTTTGCTATTGCACGAGTGGTGGCTGGATTTGAATCCTGACGGAGATGGCTCATGTAGAAATTATTTGTTCTCCCTAAAAATATCTCTAATAGAAAAATGTATGTTGATCTGATGTCCCTTAGAACTTTCAGTGCAATTGGACATGTGAGATGTCTTCAACTTCCCCACTACATGTACACATTTGCTCAGCTGTGCCACATGTACACGTTTGCTCAGCTATTGGGGGTTAATCATATTTGCCCAGCAGGAATGCTGATAGGAGGATATTACATCTGACTTCAGGGGTGGGTTTCAAATTTTTTACTAATTGGTTCTGTGGACGTGGCTTAGTGGGTGTGGCTTAGTGGTTAGGTGGTCGTTTTTTGAAAAAAAATAAAAAAAATTAAAAATGGGCCTTCCCACTCATCTGCATGCTATAGCTATCTTTATTCACTCTGTTTGCAGCACAGCTAATCAGTGGGGCAGCATGGCCTAGGAGCTTTTTCTGCCTAGGAGCTTCTGCAGGAAGTTTGTTTCTTTAGGGAACAAACTTCTGGCAGAATTCACTAAGTGGAAAAGCAGCTCAGCTGTCCTGCAAACAGAGTAAGTAAAGATACCTGTAGACTATGGTTGGGTGGAAGGGTCCAGCAAACCCCCCCCCCCCGATCAGCCAGAGGTGCAATTTACTGGTTCTCCAAACTGAGCAAAATCTTAACAAACGGTTTGTCCGAACCAGGATGATCCAGTAGAAACCCACCCCTGTCTGACTCTGAAAAAATGCTATACTCCTCTTAGAAAAAGTCAGGTCTTTCAGATACCTTGCTGGTTCCCACACACCCCATTTAATCTGATTTCTGCTGTGAAGAAATATCCTGTTAACTTCTAGCTGGAACTCCATATATCTTATTCTGTTGATAACTACTTGCTTGACTTGACCATAGCCTAAGGATATTAAAAAAAAACAGTGGGGAATATCCATAGAAAGCCAGCTTATGCTTTGTCACCTGTTTCCAGGGAGAGGGGAAATTGTCTATCAGGATTAAAGGAGTCAAGCCCATTTGGAAGAATTGAATTTTTAACTGGTAAGTTATCTTCCAGGATCTAAGTGATTCTGGATGATTTACAAATAATATAATAAATCAGTATAAATGCATGACTAGAAGCACATTAAAAACAGAATTAAGAACAATAATAAAATTTACAAGTAAAAAGTGAAAATCAAAATTAAAAAATTTAAAAGTCTAAAAAGTTACCAATGTGGAGGGAGAGTCCTCAAGCCATCCCCAGTGTTGAATCATACTCTTATATTCAGGCTGAGTGACAGAGCCAGGCCTTAATATTCATTTTGAAAAGTCAAAAGTTAGACTCGATGCACCATTGAGTCTTTTTCTGTTGTCACATTTTGTAAGTTTTTCTATTAAAATCAGAAGAGTGAGGGTTTTTCCCTCACCTCTCGGGCAAAATGTTTCAAATGGTGGGGCAACAGCAGAAAAGGATGTCCTAGATCCCACCAGTCAAAATTTTTTGACTAATGGGATTCACAGCATGCTATCTCTGCTTAACTGGATGGCATGGGTTATATAATTAGGATGATGGTTCATGATGGACCCTCAATTATCCTAGTCCCAATCCACAAGGAGCTTTAAAGAGGATAACCAACACCTGGAATTGGACATGATTTCTATATGAACATGAGTTCAAACAAAATCACTGTTGTTTGAAATATAAATCATCCCTCCCAGCTGTTTGTCAGGAAAAAAATAAACCCTTTTCTATCTCTCTATTTATAACTTCTGATTTGTTTTCCAAATTTTTCACTTTATCAGTAATTTATTTTAAATCTGCAGCCAATTGCCTTACAGAACCTTCATTTTTCTTCATATCTTCCATAGATTTTTTTCATCCCTGCAAATCCTTCATCCATTTCTTTTTAAACTATTGCAGAAATCTTTTTAAAGCAAATTTTTCAAATAATTTCTGCAATAAATCTTTTAAAAATGCCATTATTAGAAATTTGTTCTACTAAATCCTTGTATTCTCCAGGTTTATAAGTTTTTCTTGTGGTTGCCTGGTAAAAAAGTATGTCAGTTATTTTCTTGCTTCACTTTTTCTACTTTACTTTTATCTATTTTGAGCCTTTTAGTCTCACTTAGCTTTCTGTAGTCACAATCAAACAGTCTAGCTCATATTATTTTTATCTTCTCATTCACAGAGAGGTCTGATCTGTTACTCTAATTAAATTTACTATTTTTAAATACTCTTTCATCAAAGAAAAATAATCCAGTTTTTAAAAAATCAGTTATATTTTCCCATTTAAAAATTTCCAACAACATAATCTTGTCAAACTTTTTGCCTTCAAAATATTTTTAAGATATTTTCCCCTCTTCTTAAATTCAAAAGCAGGTGCTCACTGAGGTTTTTTTTTTAATCTTTGCTGTGGAAAGATTCGGAATATCTCCCTCAAATAGCAAAGCAATTGAATCACAAGATGATTTTTTTTGTTGTTGTTAGACAATGTCTTTAAAAACTGCATGGAAATTTAGGTCATGTTTTCAAATCCTTGACTACCAAGCTCCTCACAATCAACCACAAGAAGCTAAAATCCTGCAGGCATTTTTGAAAGGAGCTGCTCTTCCACACCACAAATAGATAACTCAATTTTCTCCTTCATCTGAACAAATTTTCTATCAGCAGAACCAACTCCTGACTCACAAGTCCACTTCTATACTGTTTCTGCCACTCACTGAAGCACCTAACTACACATACAGAAACCAGGCTAGAATGGCATGGATATTTACACTATGACAAAATTAAAATTATTGTGGATTTTAAAAATCATTTTATTACATATTGATAAACATAAACCCAGGTTCTTTCAAAAATATCCTTAGGGATCGTAGTTCAAGAGTATATTATTTTTTTAAAAAGCCAGATAAAGATAAATTGATGTACTGTGACCTATTGGAAAATTATCAAGAGAAATTTAAAATCAGAACAAATTAACAATTAATGACAGGATATACTTGTTAATGGTTTTCACATTTACAATTGAAAGATTGAAAGATTAAAGATTAAAATGGATAAAAACACTTATAGTATGGAAAAAAGTAAGTCACAATTTGAAATACATTTTTCCTCCCGACTGGAAATCAATTAATGTAGATCCTAATCTAAAAAGAAGAAATAGGAAAAGAATGCTTAGAACCAGTTTCTGCACCTAATAGTTTGAACAGGGCTGCCTTTATGTCTTTGTTTCTCATGCTGTAAACAAGTGGATTTAGAATGGGTGGCACAAGGGAATATGTAATGGTCAGCATTATATCCAGATCAGATGGGGAACTTGAGGGAAGCTTCATGTATGTGAGTGTTCCTGTGAACATTAACACAGAGACAACAATGAGATGGGGAAGACAAGTGGATAAGGCCTTTTGTCTTCCCTGTGTAGATGGTATTCTGAACACTGCACTCAATATCTTGATGTAACTTACCAAAATGAAGATAAATAAACCTAATATTATAATAATACTGAAGGCAAGAATTCCAACTTCACCTTGATTGAAATCGGAGCAAGTGAGCTTTAATAATTGTGGGATCTCACAGAAGAACTGATCAACAATATCAGAGCAAAAAGGAACTGTAAATGTGACAATTGCATGCAGGATTCCAAAGAAAAAACCACAGATCCATACACCAGCAATCATCTGAGCACATGTTTTCCTGTTCATCACCATTTCGTACTCCAAGGGGTTGCAAATAGCAACATATTGGTCATGTGCCATGACTGTGAGAAGAAAGAAATCAGATGACAAAAATGAAACAAACAGGAGAGCTTGAGAAATACAACCAGAATAAGAAATATATCTGGTATTCATGAGAGAATTTGCTATGGATTTAGGCATAATGACTGAAACAGAAGCAAGATCCAGCATGGCCAAGTTCATCAGAAAAAAGTACATGGGAATGTGCAAATGGTGGTCAAAAGTCACAGCTGAGATTATGAGAAGATTTGCTGTTGCAGTTGTGAAGTAGAAGACTAGAAATACAAAACAATGTAGAATTTGTAGTTCCCGAATGGCTGAGAATTCCAGAAGCAAGAATGTAGACATGGATGTCTGGTTACCCACCAAGAGTTTTTTCCTCATTACTAAGATGAATATACCATCTGAAAAAAAAGAAAACATAATTAAAAGTACAGTTGGAGCCACTTTTTGAAAAATAACTATTTCTCTCCATTCACAAATTATAATGCTCAATTTGTACTTTCATGCTTCAGTATACTAAGTTGTCTTTCATTGTATGTGTTTGAAATTAAAAATTCACTCAATTTTTAGGTTTCATTTTTAACTACTGTCATTAGAATGAAAATCAGAAAGTAATAAAATAACTGAATTGAAATAAGAAGAATTGAAATATTCCATTGCCTACACCATTCTTCTTCTTAATCAAGTTTTTTTTTTGAAATTTTATATTGCTTATACATATCAGTGCATGAACAATGTTATACATTTTGGTACAAATAAACATAATATTATTACTCATAGTTATTACATTTCATTTTCATTATTTCATATTGTTTAAATATATCTAATACTACCACCATTCAAAATCCAAATCTCCCTCTTATTATTACATATATTGTGTTGTTATTATATATATATGTTGTTGTTATTCCCCTCTTATTTCTATTTCTAACTTTTATTCATGTCACTATAGTATTCAAAAACATTTCATTTCTGTCTTCCATCTTTCACCTTTATTATTCATATTTCCCTTATTTAACTCTTCACATCTGTATATATATTAAAGTTTCATCCTTCATTCTTTCATTGTTCAGTATTTCAATATGCAATTCTTATACCAATCACAATATCATTGAACATGTAAAGTAAATCTATTCGTATTCCTTCCATTCATCCAATCCATGTAATTCTACTTTTAATACACATGCTTATATTTAAATATATTCTTTTATAATTTAATTATTCATTGTTTAATTTTATTATTAATATTTATATTATTGTTAATTTATTATTTCACTCCTAATCATTATATTATTTCAGCATGTTAACAATATCATCATTCATTCTCTAATTTTTAAAGTAATTATTAGTGCTTATTCATAATTGTCATATTTAACTCTTCATATCTATTTGTATTAAAATCTTATTCTAGTTCCTATCACGATACATATAGAATAGTTAACCAGTCTATATAATTCTAATGTTAATACACATGTTTTAGTTTGAATATGTTCTTAAAGAATCTCCACCCCTCTTTTTTCTATCCATCATGTTTGGACTTATCAATACCTTAAGTCTTATCTTTTTTTAAACAGCTTGCCTCTCATACACTTCTCTTGGATCTTTAACTCTATCTAGATCTGCATCCTGACTATTCAGTCCAACTTTTTCTCCCCTCCCTATCCTTTTTCCACAGTCTAATTTTAAAGCTATCTGTACTAAGCCCTATCTCCTTTCCTAAATTATCTTCCTGCTTCTCCCATTCTCTTTCTAAATCTTTTAAATTATTTCCCTCCTGTTTGAATTCTTTGATCATTATTACTTTCATTGATATCTATTTATTTATTTATTTTATTTTATTTAATAAAATTTATAGGCCGCCCAATTCCCATTGGGAGTCCAGGCAGCTTACAACAATTAAAACAGCAATATATAAACATTTTTAAAATAATCCATAAAACATTAAAATATACAAACATTTAAAACATCCTTGTTGTCAACAAAATAGAAAAGAAAACATTCACTTATACAATTTATATCTATCATTAACTTACTATTTTTGGTCTTTCCTTCTTAGTTTAATTCTGATGTTCTTCTTCCACCAATAATTTTTAGATGACCTATAAAATACTATGACTATTTATACATGTTTTACTGTTTATATGTTAGATAAATGATAAATTTGTCTATTGTCTTGGGAAATAGACTTCATGGAAATGCCTCAAGAGTGAAACACTACTTAGAAGTATAGAGCAACATAGCAAAGAGGCTAGGTCAATAAACCCAACTGCAATGCATCTCATTATACTAATACGTTCCAGTAATGGGTGACTCTTCTCTTCTGTTTTGGTCAAAATATTAATTATTCTCTTGGTCTTCATTTCCTTATTACACCAAGATATTGAACATGTGCTAATCATTATCAGCAGAACATATGCTAGTGTACTACATTACTAAGAATTAGTATGTAGTTTTTATTAGTAATGTTTACCGATTAAGCATTCACTTATAGAGCTAGGAAAAGTTGTATATAAATATTGGTGAGCGATAATAGGTTTAAAAATAGATCAATTAAAAAATGGATAACTTTAAGAAAATTAAGAGAAATAATAAGAATGAACAGATAATAATATGTTGTGTTTTGCTTGTATGTCATGTTTATGTTCCTACCAGGACTAAACTTCCCTCTGTACATAGCAAAAGTAAGACAAGTGGTACTTTTTTAGAGATTAAAGCACTAAATTATTATATTTGAGCTGATGGGAAGGAATGAAGTTTTATCAAACAAAGCAAAAATGATGGATAACAAGATTATACACTCTCTCCTTATTTATTTATTTATCCTGCATGCTAGATAACTGGATTGGAAGAAGATGAGGGTAGTTTTAAAATGGTAGAAGAAACATCAATAACCTGAGTTATGCTGATGACACTATTCTGATAGACAAAAATGCAAAGTATCTGCAAGTAATACCTAGTAATAGTTATCTACTGTAGTAATAAAGTCAAGGAGCATGAAAAAGTTGGACTGAAATTAAATAGAAAGGATAAGGAATATAAAGAATAAATTAATGACAACATGTACAACTTGTCTTAGAAACAACAATGAAGGTATTAAAACAGTCTTCCTTTTAGGATCAGCCATCATTAAAACTGCAAATAATCAAAAAATACAAAATATAAACATCACATGGTAGAGTAAACGCCTTGTAAAAAGAAATGCAGATGTCATTCTGTGATGTTTCTATACTTAAAAAGATATATTTCAGGTAATAGTATCCTCTCTGACAGGGGTATCAAACTTGCAGCCCGCAGGCTGTATGTGTCATGCGCTGGCAATGCCCATCCCCAGTTTAGTGAAGGGGGGGAATCATGATATGTCACATGATGACAGTGTGACTCCGAAAGTTTATCACCTCTGCCTTATGATATTTTATGGAAAAAAATGTTGAACTGGGAGAAGCAAGATAGACTATTGACACTTTTGAACTTTAATGTTAGGGAAGACAGCCAAAAAAGCAAATAGAACCTTATGCAAAGATGTAGTTCGAAGGAAAAGTCTGTAATGCTGGGAAAGGTGGAAAGAAAAAGAGGAAGATGACAACAGCAAGGTGGATCAATTCAATTACAACAGCAATGAGTATAACTTTGGGACCATGTTAGGCACAGATTATCAAGTGGTCACTAAGAATCAATACTGATATGATGGTGAAAAATGAACACCATTTTTCACCAATGAGCAGGGGGCAAGGTTATCTAACTGACTTGGTACGCCTATTTGGTAATACATAAAACTGGACCATTTTATTAGCCTCTAATAAATTTATAGAGGTAAATAGCATTACTATTGCTATTACTAAATATTTACAAAGTCCATATTTTACTATAGTGAATCAGATGAGCCTGGTTCTTAGAAGGAATACAAGGTTTTGATTTGCAATTAAGTTACATTATGAAAATTTGGTATTTTTCTGTGAAGACTTTTGGGGCACAGGGGGTGTGGTGGCACATCCAGTCACATGACCGCATAGCCATGCCCACCAAGCCACGCCCACAGATCCGGCAGTAAAAAAAGTTTGAATCCTACCACTGGCTATATTGTGTACGGACAATTGTGAAAAGAGTTATTCTATTTCTCTAATGACACATATTTAGGAAATTCTAAAACATAGTTTAATCTATCATTTCTCAGCCTTTGAACTGAGTTTAGGTCAATAGATGTGTAAGACTGAACAAAATAATTCTGTGTGGTCTAGATGATCTCCTCCTCCTCCTCCTCCTAGCTTTTTCATTATTTTCACACATATGAGTCCCCCTAAATTTATATTTGGATCTTTTAAATGCAGACTGTTATTTTGAAATTGTTATTAATGCCCATGATTGTTATAGAGCAAACACTAAAATTATATATTTATTATGGTAACAGAAACAACAGCAACAGAAATAGCAACATAAACATCTAAAAGACTAATCTTTTAGATCAAACCAAATCCCGCTTGGAAATCACCAGAGAGACAAGGAGAGATATTAATACATTCATTTCTCTTTCTTAAGTCTTCTTGTCTGAGAGATTTATGACCAGATGAGCACATAATGTTGGGTGTGGAAAGTGCATCAGAATCAAAAGAAACCTTCTTTCAAAGGTAGTGTGAAAGATGACTGATAGATGATAGATGACAGATTATAGACCGACAGAATGAAAGACAGATAATGAATGATACAATTATTACTAACATCCTCAGACAAATGTGGTTAAATGTCAGGCTTCTGAATATATTCTGAGAAATATATTCCCTTTGTCGGTTATATAACTCTGTGTCTGTATAAATATACAGAAATAACAAAAAAGTAATTTCAATATTGCAATAATTATGTGATAATTAATTACAGCTGCCAATATAGCATGGATTATAATTATATACCAGGATTAACTTTGAATTAATTTCTACATAATCTGAAAAATCTGTCGTTTAACATTTACTCGACAGTTGAAAAAATGAGTCCCAATCTTTGTAATTATTTATTTATTATTATTTATTATTAAAATTTCTATGCCATCCTACTCCCAATGGGACTCAGGGTGGCTTGCAATACTATCCCCCCCCCCAAACCATCCCAATCTTTCTAATTATCCTCAAAAAGCCCTTGGAATTATAAAATAAAAATGTTTATATTACAATTATATTTTAATGTTTTATACTTATATAATTCCTATTTATAGGGAAATATAATAAGATATAGAAAAAATAAACAGCCATGGAATGCAAAACATCTATCTGTAAAATATCTTGACTTTATCAAGTTGATAATAAAAATGATAAATTATAAGAAGGAAGATGCCATAATTTATGTTGGATAATATTAAAGAAAACTAACTGAAATCATTAACCTATAATTTCATCCTACACAATTTTAGCCATAAAAATGTGAAAGAGAGAGACGATTATAATGAGTATTCAAAGAGATGTGTGCACATTGGAATACATTAGTCCATTGGTTGGAAATCCTAAATTTAGGGAGATCATTAAGATCTCCACCACACCAATCCTAGCAACATCAGAATAATATTTTTATATAATTGTTTGAAAAAAATGCAAATATATAAAAAAGGTATGATCAAAATTATGCTATTATGCTTATTATTTTGAACTCACTTTATCCAAAAGAAGCTGAGCTCAAAATAAAACAATTGTCCTTCTAATTCTTTTTTTTTTAGAAACATCATGTGCCACATAATAAATTATGGATAATCAATCCAGTATATCTGAATTTATGCTCTTTGATTTCTCAGAAGTAGGAGAACAGCTTTACTTTGGTGTTTTCACTGTATTGTACTTGGCAACTCTGACAGGAAATTCCTTGATCATCTCTGCAATACTTTGTGACCATCATCTTCACAATCCCATGTACTTCTTCCTGATGAACTTGGCCATACAAGATCTTGGTGTTATTTCAGTCATTGTCCCTAAATCCATCATCAATATACTCATGAACACAAGACACATTTCTTATTTTGGATGTGTTTGTCAAGTTTTCTTTTTTGCCTTTTTTATGGGATCTGGTTTTTGGATCCTCACAGTCATGGCTTATGATCGTTACGTTGCCATTTGCAATCCATTACACTATGAAAAAATGATGAATAAACAAGCCTGCATTTACATGATTTTTACTGTATGGATCAACAGCCTTCTTAATGCATTGTTGCACACCTGTTTTACCTTTGCAGCTCCTTTTTGCTCAGACATAATTGATCAGTTTTTCTGTGAAATCCCACAGCTTCTTAAAAACACTTGTACAGGCTTAAATCAAAATGAAATCATAACCCTTGTGTTCAGTTTTGTCTTAGCAATGGGTTGTTTTTTCTTTATCCTAATAACATATGTGTCTATTTTTAGTGCTGTAATGAAAACTACTTCCAAGAAAGGAAGGCTAAAAGCCTTCTCCACTTGCTTACCTCATCTTACTGTTGTTTCTATATATCTTCTATCTGCATTGATTAAATATATGAAGCCACCTGCTGGTATACAGGATTTAGCAACAACTGTACTATATTGCTTTATCCCACCTCTATTGAATCCCATCATCTATAGTATGAGGAACAAGGACATCAGGTTTGCCCTGTTAAAAGTTTTAAAGATAGAGAAGTTTCCCAGAAAATGTTTTTAATTTTTTTTATTGTGAACAACAGGTGTTTATCATCATGGACTAATATGAACTCCAAGTACCAGATCTCTGTAAAGCTATATCCTATTCTTCATTCCTTAAATATGTTAAATTTGTTTTGGCTGCAACAGGTCAAAATGGAGGCACTTGCCTGATACAGGTACATTTTAAATAATTTTAATAATGCTTAATCACTCTTGCCTCATTCTGAATGTGCTGTGCTTAGGACTATCTCAATACTATTTTTCAACTGAAATCTGGAAAAAAAAACAGGTCACACTTGTGCCATTATTTGCTCCCTTGTACATTTTTTCCTTTAACTGTAAGCTGATGAGTGCCATATGGAAAACAGTAGGGTAAAGAAGGTCCATAGTAATGTCAGCAATAACATTACCTGACCAATATTTTCTGATCTTAGATGCTAAGTAGTGTTGTACTTAGTTAATAGTTGGGAGGAAACCCCTAAGGAGAAAGAGTAGAACCAAGTTGGAATAAATATATAAGATACTGATCTTCCTTCCCCAGCTTCCTCCAAGCTCTAAAGTCTTGTCAACTAGTCAACTTTCCCCACCTCTTTGTTTCCAAGAGAATTTTTGGGAATTTTAGAAAGTCAAGAGGGCAGCTACAATCATTCAATTCAAGCCTTTTTTAAAATATGCATTTCACTGTCAATTCATGTAAACAAGAAATAATACCTCAGCTGCACTGTTGCAGCTGCCATTTTGATTCCCCCCCCCATCACCATGGACAACCTTATTTCAGTGGTGTCCAATCTTGGCCACTTTAAAATGTGTGGACTTCAACTATTAGAATTCCCCAGGCAGCAGGGCTAACTGGGGAATTCTGGAAGTTGAAGTCCACATGTCTTAAAGTGGCCAAGTTTGGATATACCTCCCCAATATCCTTAAATATGTATATTGTTCTGACAACCACTGTTTGTTGTTTCCTCCATTTGTTTTCATTTCATCATGATTTTCTGCTTCATTTTCATTCTTTCCACTTTTTGCACTTACTCAGCTTATACTTCTTATTATGAGCAGTTACTTAAGATTATTTTTTCTCAAACAGAACTTGCCCTCCTTTCTTAGAAGCTGCTGTGAATTTCAACTTTATCCATAAAATATAAATTATTTTGTATTAATAGGAGATAAGGTAATGATACTTTCATATCATTTTCATATCATTAAAATGATATGAACATATCGTGAAAATGTGTTTCTCCCTTAATTTTATTTGTATATTTCTTATTCCTAAGTATTGTTTTATATGTTAATTTGGGAATAAGTAATATATAATAGATTGCTTATTCCCAAATATTATCCTGAAATAATATAGTTAAGAAAGCTAAAACAAGTGGCAAAGTGAAAGTAATGTACACACTCTTATGGGCCAAAATCTGCTTCATTACAAGAACTTCTGCCATATTTATTTGTTATTTTAAAATAGCCATAGCACTTTTGTGTATATGTTGCAATGTACATAACTAACCTTATGTGAAATTCTTAATACAAGCTATTTGGAGAGTAATACCTACAGCACACTCTTGTGCTCTGCTGAGTAGTTAAATCTTTCTAAATTGTAATTATTACTTTCATGTTCCTTTAGCTTTGTTCCATTTTACAGGGTCATTTCATCATTCAAAGGTCTTTGATTCTTAAATCTACTCTCTTGTTATTCTGTCAGAGGCAGTCACACTGAAACTGCAGTGCCAGCTCCAGCCCATTTATTTCAGGCAATGATCTTGGAGTCTCTGATGCCAATTTTATTGCTATTATAGGGATATATTACAAAAAAAGGGGTGGGGGAATCACATTTTGTTAGTTGTTTAAAGATCAGGCACATAAATCAGTCATTGCTTTGTTATCAACTTTCAAGCCATTTATTACACACTTATAAATATATACAGTAGATGTTCAAGTGAGAATTAAGGCAAACTGAGAGTTTATAATGCTGTGTAACTATCTATGAATTACCAGTTATTTTTCCACTGTTTATTTATGTGTAGAGAGCTTTATCTTTTAAGTATTTTAAAACATTTTAAGTGTTAAACAGTGATTATGTAAGTACAGTTTGTTTAAATCTCACTAAGGAAAAATTCACAAAAACATTCCTTCAATTTCGTATACATAACTACTGAATGGAAAAATGTGGAAGGATTTTCAAATTGTGGAGAGTAAAAATTCTTTTTTAAAAAAAGAATTTACAATAATGTTGGAATGAATGCTTTTTTGTCTATAGCTGTATAGTGTAAAATAGTTGAATTTCTTACAGGCAGCTAATGCCTATGAATATTTTGGAAGACAGAATTCACAAGCAAAAATGTATGCATAGATAAGGCATATAATATAATTCTGAACACATTTAAATGGGCCTAGTCTAATCTAGAAGTGCCTGTTTTCTTTAAGCATATATTAATGCAAAGACTGTAAATAATGTAATTCTAGATTGATCTGAGGAAACCCACAAAATGTGGACAGGGCCCTCCTATAAATATTTTATCAAACTCTCAAATCTGTTATTATAATTGTGTTCTTTACTTTTTTTGCCCTTGCTTTGGTTTGTTTGCTTGATTTTTAGGCTATAGTCATTTCTATAAATGTCCAGTGTTGACAGATCAGTTCAAGGTTCAGCATTTGTCTCAAAGATATCTACAAATTCTGAAGCATAGAAGCTACAATAGCCAAACTTTGAAGTTTCTTTAATAGCAGTGTGTCCTTCCAAATAAATAAAATATAAATCCCAGTTACACTGGTTGAGGTTGAAGGGAATTAGAGTTCAATAGTATCTACAGATCCACAAATTCCAGAGGTAACAAACTCTTGCTTAATTCTCACTGTCTTGGTAAATATATCTTCAGGTTAAATGTCTGTGGAGATTCTCAGTCATCCAACTCACAGGTGTCTCAAAGATGCTTTTTCAAAAGGCAACCGGACTCTGTTTTTTTTCCTTGAGGAAGAAGAAGAAAATGTTTCACTTCTCATCCAAGAAGCATCTCATCCAAGAAGCGCTCATCAGAACTGGTAGAGCTTCTTGGATGAGAAGCAAAATATTTTCTTCTTCTTCAAAGACAAAAACAGCCCAGTTGCCTTTTGAAAAGGCACCTTTGAGATATCTTCTTGAGATATCTTCAGGTTCCATCATGTTATATTGAAGCATAAGTTAAGAGTTAAGAGTTCTCTCTCTGGAACCAAAATTTGTGAAAAGCTGACATCCTACAACAGCCACTGTGGTCCCAGTAGACCATCATGGATTAGCTTTTCTAGAAGATTTTAAAATGATGTTTTGATAAAACCTGTGGAATATTTAAATGGCAAATTTCATCCCAGGAAAGACTTTCTGTCACTCCCAGGTAGATCTGTGGAGACCTTTCATTGTTTAAAAAGAAGAAAAGAAAGAAAGGGTTGACAGGAAGGCACCTTTCCATATCACCTCTAAAATTCAAAACAGACCTTGAAAGAGGGATGATTTCTAATCTAGTTTTATTAATAAAGAACTGCTTTTGTATGTGTGAACAAAGTTTTCTTTTAAGAACCATTAAAAATAAAGAGAACCAGTGCAACCGATAACCTAAAACATTTTGAAAAGCCACACTGTGAACTAAGCCTATAAAATGATGAAATATTAAATTGCACTGATACATCTGCTGACCACTGCTGACCTTTTTGAAATATTTTTGCTCCAGTTTGTAACTGAATGCCTCTCTGTGAATAAACAATCATTTTTAAAAAAAATAAAGTGAGGATTTTTTTTCAAGCATTACAGCATTGAGGACAATATGATTCTTAAAAAAAAGGGTTTAAAAATGGAACTGAACTTGACATATTGGTGAATGTAGTCTTTTATATATAATTAATTGAAAACCAGTAAGGTGTTTTTAATTTGACATACAGAGTGACATCATCTGATACATAATTTCTATGAAATATAAGAGATTGACTGATTTTGATATCGCCATTATAATTGTTGTTATTCCTTTTACTCTTCCTGCTCCTGCTCATCCTCCTCTCATAGAAAACAACCTATGATTGGCTCATTGGACAATTGGATCATTGGACAATTATTTATTTATATCATACATTTATTATGTTTAAAAATAATTGAAGGTGATGAACACCCACAATACTCCTTCCTATTTTCCCCATAATAACAAGAACAACCCTGTGAAGTGGGTGGGGCTGAGAAAGAGTGACTGGACCAAGGCCAGCCAACTGGCTTTCATGGCTTAGGAGGGACTTGAATTCACTATCTCCCACTTTCTAGCCTGATGCCTTAACCACTAGACCAAACAGGCCTAAATTAAGTAGAAGCATGCGACCAATGATTTTATTTATAAATTATTTGAAAGTGATTAGTGTGGCACATACTACACATGTTCAGTAAATACCACATATCTTCCAATTCATAATGCTGAGTATTAACTATTGTCTAAAATTTGTGAGCAAATATGTGGCCTATGTGATAATATACAGAGATGTGCTTTTTTTTAAAAAAAAATGCAAATTAGAACTGAGCAAACTAGAGCTCTATATGAGGACCAAGTCATTCATTTAAGGACAGAATATATAAATCACAAAAATATATATTCTGAAATTAATTTGTCTTCCTCATTATAACCAAAGAAAGATCCTTTCCCCAGAATTCCCTTATGTCCTTAATAAGGATACTGGGCAAACGCTTTTGAAAAAGTTTTGAAAGCTTGAGAACTCAAAATAGGCAGAGAACTTTATTTTTGTATTTTTTATTGTTTTTCTCTTTCTTTTATACATTGTCTCATTGTGCAAACAAACTTGTTTCCAGGCATCACGTCACTCCAGTTGATCACATTCACATCTCTACTTCTTGTTTTAGAATCCTTTACAATTAAAATCAATGTTTTGCGTTATTAAATATAATTATCATTCAACCTAATTTTCCTCTGTTTATCCTAACACAGATTAATTGTATTCATATTCCATATCCATTAATAATTGTTGCTAAATTTCTATCACATTTCATCTTGAAGTTCTTGAAGTAAATTGATATAACTCATTTCAGTAAATAACTTGATATTAATTATTTCCGTTTTATACAATTCATTTAGAAATTTTGCCCTCTCCATTTAATCTATTCAATAATTTCTAGATATTAATTTCTAATTGTTCTAATTTATATCCATATATATATATGTTATGGCTCCGTTGGGTGAGCAGGATTCTTCAGAGGAAGAAGC
>JANHFQ010002739.1:60109-70666 GCA_032468035.1 Aparallactus werneri
TCAACTCCCAGAATTCCCAAAGCTGGCTGAGGGATTCTGGGAGTTGAAGTCCACAAGTCTTAATGTAGCCAAGGTTGGAGACCCCTGCTCTAGTGTGTGCTTACTAGGAAGAATGTGTCAACATGCTAAACCATCGTTTGGAAAATAAATCACTACTAAGTGAATTCCCACAATACCCAACTTGTAGCTACATTCGAAGTACAGAGTATGATCCTAAGCAAACGCATAGCTTAGCATAGTGTGAAACTGAGTCTGTTCAGTGCCTTAGTTGGTTGACTTAAATGTGCATAACTGACAGGGGGGGCTTGTCATACAGTATCTGAACTGCCCTCCTGCTAAAGGACCAATTGCTTTTGCATGCAGACCAAGAGCTCCTGCTTCCTTATGTGCCTAATCATGCTTGGCCAAATAAAATATTCTACTTCTCCCCCATAAATACCAGCAAAAGGGTCAATCCACATAATATCCCAGTTACTATATGTAATATGAATTCCATATTAAGCCAACGCCATTATTAGGCCAACATAGGTTTACAAAACGGGGCTCATATTTCAGAATCCTCTTCTCAAATAAGACCATTTCAAAACGGGATAAACAAAGAGAAGAAATCACCATGAATTCCAGCTGCAGCTAAGACTGTAACCTGCCACAGAGACATGGACCAAACACCAACCTCATTTCCTCTGCTGCACCTTTCAAGGTATACTGCCTAATGAACAAGAAATTCAAAAACTTGCATGTTTTGTAAGCTCTATCTTCCCACTCCCCAAAAGAGGGGGACATTAATGTTTATTCTCTCTGAATAAAGGTTAATTTGTGTTAAGTGAGGAAGAAAGAAAAAGAAGATCTCCAAAATATCCTGAACTTTTTTGTTTGAAGAAGAGACTAATTACTTAGGAGCTCTTATCTCCCAGTGCTCCTGTACAAAGCCTTCACTGAAACATGGGGAAATCCCTCTGGAGTAAATAAATTTAGCCCCTAACTTGAATGACTTTTAGACATAGAAAGAGTAGCAGGAGTGGGCAGGGGAGAGCAGAGAATACACATCGACTATTATCCAGTTATAAATAACATTAAGAGTCTTTATCAGTCTTATCAAGTTTAATTTAGATTTCTGTGGGTACAAGAAACCTGGAAATGAAAGCACATGCTACTAGTGGTAATCAAATTGCCAGTTGATTTCTCAAGCCAAACTATATGGGAAAAGGACGAAGAGAGACAGACAAAAATAAAACCTAGAAAAAGACTCTGGATTATGAAAGATGTCCAGGTAAATGGAACAACTTTTGTTGTTGCTATTATAAAAAAAAACCCACACAGATTCATTTCCAAAATTCACCGTAAAAAGAAAAATCACTGACATGAAATTACTCTCATAAAATTTTAATCTAACATAAAGGGCTCACACCTCTGCATTAAGACATAGGCACTTAACATTCTTCAGCTAATACTGCATCATTTTCCTGTTTTTTTTAAAAGCTACGGTACTTCAAAATCTTTTCAGAAATCTAAACTTGACCAAAAAGAAAAAATGTAAACTTAATTTGCCCTCTCCATGTCTCTCTTTTAAAATTATTTTTTTGGTACTTTATACCTCTCTTTATTACCCCAAAATTCAAGCCAAGAGAACTACCCACCACCACCTATTAAAATATATCATTAAGTCCTTAGTGGAAAGTAAGGGCCCCTTTTTAGATGAGCTGCCTTACGAGTCCCAGTTAGCAAACCTCTGAGTAAGCATGCCTGGATTTGCTTTGTCAGCTTCACTTACTTTAATGGGACTTATTTTTGAGTAAGGATGCTTAGGATTCTGCTACAAAATATTTGCCTTCTTTTCCTCCTCTATGGCAACGAAAAAAGAGATGGGACACAGTCCAAGTTAAAATCCACAGTGCTTAAATCTTTCTTTGAAAGTGATGGAATCTAAGTGCTTAACCTGGCTTGGTGATGCTCATTGTCCTTTTAAATAAAATGCAACAACCTGTCATTCCAGCTCAGGAAAGATTAAGTAAATGGAAAAGGATGCAATGGAGGGACGACACTCAGGGCTGCCCCACCAATGTACTGAAGGATGGGTGTTCTCTCTGTGTTTGGCTACCCATAAGATGGTTTCACCAGAGAGGTGTTGCATCAAGAGAAATGGAAACAGGATGATTTAGAAGCGGATTTTTAAAAGTCATTTTAAAAATCACCAGGAACATTCTGAAAAAAAACAACACCACCAAAACGAGGGTTGTGGGGAGGGGGAGAAAAAATGATGACACAGTTCCCTTATTTACAAGCCCCACCTTGCGTGGGGGGACAAACTCATGAGCCCAGGTCCACCAAGCTGGAAGTGAGAGGGCCTAGGAGGGATTCCTGCAGCTGATGTTGGTGAGGCTGGAGGCCGTGGGCTGGCTGTGAGGCAGTTAAGCCGGTCAAGGAATAGCTGGAGTTCCTGGCATGGCTCAGGTTGCCCTGGAGCAGGAGAATGGAGTTCTGATCCGGACTTTGGGGAGGTGAAAACTCCTCTTCGGAACTGGAGATGAGTGGCTTGGCCCCATCCAGAGGAGACAGCTGGTTCTGTTTGTTGGTAGATGTATTGTTGTTTTCAGTGTTTTCTCTGGGAAGGGAGGGGAGAAAGGAGAAATTAGTCATATGCCAAACTGGGGAGGCGGAATAGCAATCCTAGAAAAGCCTGTCCCAATCTCAAACTCTACAGACAGTTGGATACTACACATCCCAGAATTCCTAGCAAGATCCCAACACATCTGGGGGGGGGTGTGTCACAGATTAGGGAAGACTGGTCTAAATGCATATTGGCACCTAGTCCATAGAACAAGAAAAAATATACTCTAATGTAAATATAATTCTCAGATCCCTGCAAAATTTCAATCCTAGGAAATAAACCCTTTGGATGGAACTTTCTCTGTATACTTTTAAAAAGTCTCTTTCCTCAAAAAAATATATTCTATATATTGAAAACTTTAGATAGGATCACATTAGGCATCACAATACGTTTTTATTTCCTCCAAGACACTTCTCTCCCCACTCTCCCCCACCCTGCTTACTTGCAAAGCAAGATACATATAATTCTTGCAGTACATATAATAGAATAACAGAGGTGGAAGGGACCTTCGAGGTCTTCTAGTCTAACTCCCTGCTCAAGCAGAAAACCTTTCAGACAAATGGTAGTCCAATCTCTTCTTAAAAACTTCCAATGTTGGAGCACCAACAACTTCTGGGGGCAAGTTGTTCCACTGATTAATTGTTCTAACAATTGTCAGGAATTGAGCTGCTCCTTCTGTGATTCACACTAAATAAAGTTATACTGTATTCAGGGAGACTTGCTGTCACACAAGAACACTGCACGGATGTGTTTGGAACATTAATATGAGCCTAATGTATACCTTTTGAAAATGTCCCTAAAATCCCAGGTTTCTCTCGAATTCCTCTATTGGAAAATGAGTCTTCCTGAAATTGGAGAATTTTAATGATATCATTTATCATTTAATTAATCTAATTGCCCTATTGCTGTTAGGACTAGTGTTTAATTCGTATGATTACATCAATTATTTCATTATCCTGGGGTTGGGAAGAGGAAATGGCTTCAGCCTGCAAGGTGAAAACACAAAACTTGTCTTGAACACCAAGCCAAACTTGCTAAAGCCTTGAGATGCTTGCTGAGATCCTAAAAGCAGTTGTCTTGGAGGGGAGCCCTATTGAGGGAATAGGAATTCCTTCAAAATTATTTGTAGTTGAATTAAAAACAGGGCAACCGAAGCAAAAGGAAAAAAGGGAAGCAAAGAAACTGTTTTTGAAATACAGAAATTATGAAACCAATATAGGAAACAATCATCTTTCAAAAAACAAAATTGAAAATCCACCTATGCTCCAGCTTCAGCCCCTTGCGGGGCATTGTGCCTAGAAATAAGTCCTGCTAATATCTTATTTCCAGATAATTGTTTACAGAGTTGAAATCACTATAAGACATAACTAGCAAATTCCTCGATTAAGAAGACTTTTGTGATGGTGTAACCCATGTACTTGTTCTGTTATATAATAATGTTAAATAACTTACAAAAATATCGTTTATTTTTTTAATGCCATTAACTTTTTTTTAATAGAATGCTAGGAAAGCAAGTTTAGAGTCATGCCTGCCATTATATGTTGAGCCCCCTAAAGTTTTCTTGGGGGGGAAAATCCCTCTTCCAGGTTAAGTTACTTCCAAGGAAAAAATCTCAGAAGGCAACTTTTCTCCATCCCGAAGTCTAAATCAGGGATGGAAAACTCTCCCACTTTCTTTCTTTGCAAGCCGACCGAGAAGAAAGTCTCACTGCTTCAACCAACCCGATTCGGGCATCCGAATGAGCTTAGATCCGAGATCTAATTATGCCTTCAGGTGTCACAACACTCCTCATTTTAACACATATCTTGGCGGGAGAAGGAAGGACTTGGGGAGCTGAAGTCGGCACCCTCCAAACGGCAGGGGTGGTGTCATGGGTCCTAAAAACTTGATCTTACAACTTTGGGAAAGTTAATAGCTGGGGGGGTGACATAAGAGAAATCGCCCTTTATTATCCAGGTCGCAGAAGACATTCTGGGTTTATACCATCTAACTCAAGAACTTGTAGCTGGAAGGCAGTAACATTGCATTCTTCAAGTTACCCCCAAACCCTGCGGGGAGAGACCTCCCCTGATTTCCCGGCAGATGTGTATCCACTTTAACGAATCCAGGCGAAGATGCAGGTCTGCCGCGGGAGCGTATTGGGAAATACGGCGGAGTAGCCCAGCTGCGGGAGGGCCACGGTGATGGCGGGAGCCTCTCGGGCAATGGGGTGGAAGGCTGGCCGGTTGTTCCTTTTGAAACCAGGGGCTTTGGCGGTCCTCCCTTCCCAGCTTGCGCCCTTGAAGACGGGCTGCCAAACCGTGTACCTGGGGATGCTGCGCGTCCGATTAAACCGAGCTCCCCAAAGAGAGAGGTTTTTAAAAGGCAGGGAACGAATCTCAGAGATGTCATCCGCGCATTCTTCGCCCTTTGGGGGCGCATCCTGCATAGCGTATCTTCCCCGTCGGCCAATGTCACCCTTGCAGGTGTGAGTTATTTCAAGAAAGAAGCGCAGAGAAGTTGAGGGCTAGGCTTGGCTTGGCTTTTCAAGGCAATACGAGCCGCCTCTTGGATGGAGATAAGGCGGCCTAAAGTCCCGCTCAGCCTCTGCCTCCACCCATCCATATCCAGGTTGCGCTGCCATTTTTGCGCCGCATCGATTGCAACATCCCCAGAGGGACCCGAATCTTGCAAAGTGGTGCTGAGCCCAGCGGCCTTGCTTTCAAAGCGCGATCGCCTCAGGCGCTTGAGGGGGCCGGCGGGATCGTGTCCACGGCTCCAGCGGGAACCCAGAGGCTTCTCGGAGAGAGAGAAAAAAGAGCAAACAAACCCTTTCTTGGGTCTTCTGCAGAGAAATGGACTCCCCCACCTTCAGGACTTCACCATTTGGCTGCGCTGAGCTGTCGCAGCCCGAACGAGGCCGGACATTAGCAACGAGCTCTTGCTCGCCTTTAAGGTGTTAAATTGTCCAGAACGCAGCAAAGCTACAGTCTCTACAAAGCTGAGAGCCCGGGAGAAATGCAACAATTTTTAATCGTTGGATTTTTTTTAAAAAAAAAAGTAAACTCATTTTTAAGACCGTTATCTCAAATAACGCATTTATCAGGTTTCGAGGAGGGGGACGGGTTCCGAAAAGTTAACACTGAATTGGCAGTTTATCTAGGTTTAAAACAAAACGAACTTGACAGCACGTCTGAAGACGCTGTCAGATGATGGAATCTCTCGTTTCTACGCTCCCATTTCCTCCCTCCCCCGATCATAGCAACAGAGCAATGGGTGGGATGAGTTCTTTATCAATGAATAAAATGTACGTTCTTGGTGAAAAGTAGCTCGTCTCTGCAACGGGATGTTTCCAAATACGGAAATTTGGAGTACCAAACTCCCTGTATTTACTCCGAAATTAAGGTCTACTCCGGCTGAGTTCACTACCCCTGAAAATGCTAGAATTTACGTATAAAAACGCCTCTGGCCGTACCCCGAGCGCGTCTGCGCTTATTGTGAGTTCGCGGAAATTTTTCACCACGGTGCGCACACTGAAGGGTTTTGGGCCCAACACGCGACATTCTGCTGCATTTCCTCGCCGCTTCTAACCGTTTTGTATTTTTCTGCTCAAGAACCTCGCCTCTCCTTGTTTGTGCCCAAGACTTTCCAGCTGTATCCGAACTATATCGACGATGTGAATTCCTTCTTCAGGCGAATAGTATGTACTGTCGAAAGGAAGAGGGTTCTGCAACGATTCCGAAATACAAGGCGCGTAGCGTCGTCACCTCGGGAAATCGCCTTTGTGGAATCCGCGTTCGCAGTTGTAGAAAAGAGAGAGGGGGCTACTACTTTCCATAGGCCATCCACAAGAAGAAGGTCGTGAGACTGTTTCCCCCCAAATGATCCAGTCCGCAGAGATTCGGAGATAAAAAAAGATCGAAAGAGCCACGGCTGGCCAGGCAGCCTAAGGTCCCTTCCTGGCTGTAGCCGCTGCCCCAGTAACTTTGTGGCTCATTCTGGGGGTATAACACCAGATCCCCTGGTTCTCGGTTTTCATTCCCAGGCTGCTCTTGGCAATTTCAGCAACTTGAAACCTCCAACGGAACGAGTTGAACAATCCTGCCAGTCCTGCATCTTGGGGGCACTGCGCCTCCCTTCCCCCACCCTTGCCATTGTTCCTGCAGCAATCGGCGCTGTGGCCTTCTTCAACCTGGTCTTGGCCAGATGTGAAGGGACTACAATCTCCAGAATTCCCAGGTAAGGCTTGCCTGGTAACCCCTCCAACACATCTGGAGGACATCAAGTTGATAAAGGTTGGTGGGGAGGTGCCTCTCAACCTACCCACCGCTCACCCACCTCTTCACACCCACTTGTTCCTCCCTCCCCGGGTCGGTTGGTATCATAGTGAACAAAACTGTGGGCCCAGCCTCAGAGAGGTAAGATCTGGAAATAGAGGTCCCTGGATTTCGCCAAGAGATCTTGGAACAAACCTTGGGTGGGGAAGGTCTGGGACCCATCAGTGCGACTGACACCCTAATCCTAAACACATGTAAACCATCTTAAAGTTAAGCACTTCCATTTAACTGGGGGGGGGGCGGTGGCTCTGGCGGAGTCTGGAGGATAAGGAGAAGAGAGCCGGTTTCCCGCTGCTCTTCCAGAGGGACTTTATTTCCCCTTAGCACCCTGAAACAGCGACCACGTCCCCGCTCTTGCCTTCGAGGTGACAGGCGGCTGAGGAGGCTCCGGCCCAGAGGGAGGTCAGCCGAATTCCTCCGAGTTCCAGGAGTGGCGCAAAAGCAGGCTTAAGAGGGCAGGCTGGAAGTATCCCCAGAAAAGCCTCTGGGCCTTTTCTGGAGATGACCTCCCCAGCCTAACCTTTAGCTGCCTTAAAAAGCCAGAAACACAATGCAGCCCCTTTAAAATATTACGGTCTTTCTTCTAATCCAAGGCACCCTCTTCCTCGGGAGGCTGCAGTGCAGAGTGGGAGGCAAACATCCCTTCCGGCTCCTTCTTTGCCCAGTTTCAAAATCACAAAATCTAAACTGGACATGGAGTCCTCTTTTCTTTCAGGACGAGGATGATATACCAATAACCACCACTACCACCATCTCCATCAGGGAAATGTTAGCTTCCACACTCACTTTCTGGTTTTTACATTTTGCTTTCAAACCTTGCGGTACTGGAGCACAACAAACCAGGCTGGAGGCGTTGCTTCTAGTAGAAACATCCCTTCGTGAGACGAATCCTACTTGAGGCCATTATTTCTGGCTGCCAAGGGAAGATTTCCATTTCAAGATTAGGAGGCTGGCACTCAGAATATTCCCAGCAGAATAAGTGGAATTGGGGAGCAATGGGCAGCAGGTGGCAAGAACCGAAAAATTAGGAAAGATAATGGGAAGGAATCACTAGTGGACTAACGCTGGTGGTTGGGAAGACTATGAGGGCCACAAAGACATAAAGTGGTGGCCTTTGAAGGGGCTGCTTTGCTTGGCTGGATCTTCCAGAACAAGCCTAACCACTCTCTTCTTTTTGCGCTATGTGTTGGAGCAGTACCTGGGGGGGGGGGACGTACCTTAAGAAAATATTTATATTCTGTTATGAGATGGTGTGTGTCATTCCTCTTTTCTCCCCACTTGGAAGACTGAGCGCCCATTCCTGAACCATCAATTCCAGCGCATTTCAAAAGACATTATAACGCTCCTCTTTAGGGTCTCCAGGCAAGGCAGGGAAGGTGGCGGGGGGGGGGGGAGAGACAATGCAAATACTATTAACTGACACCTCTCTAGTGCTGCACCGTATTTAGAAACAAAGGCTGGACAGAACATGTCCAGCCTGAATGTCCCCTACCTATTGGATTATGATTCCCATCATTCCCGGCCAGATGAGGGTTTTGGAAGCTACAGTTCCACACATCTGGAAAGCACCAGATGGAGCTCTAGCGGTTCCATCCGATTAAAACCAGGGCCCGCTGGTTTTTAAGGCACGGGGGTTAACTACGCAATCGATCTGCCTCCTTACAGGCACAGCTATTAAACTAAAGTGCTGTTGGCTTCATGGGACGCTTGCGCCTGAGTAAATGACGTGTAGGATCGTGGCCTATTCCCTTGGACGTTAATGGTGCAAGGAGGCGCGGTGAATATAGTTGCTTAGCAAAGCCGCCAAGGGGAAAAACAACAGAGCTTTAGCGAAGGCTCGGTCCTTCCAACTGGCGTGGTCCAAGGCGCTGACCAGGGTCAACCCGAGCGGGGCCTACTCAATTTGCCCAGTTGCTTCATTTTATACAGCGCACTCCCCCCCCGCTCCCCAGATGAGCGCAAGGGCTGGGTTCCTACGACCCAAAGCCCCACGCGAGCCAAATATGCTACAGCCCTGAGACACCACACCAGTCCAGATCACCAGCAGCTCATATTATGGTTGTTACTATTCCACTTTCGGGTAACCCTTGCCCCCTTATCTAGCTCGGTCCAGGAACATAAGGTTCTTCACGTGAAGGAAGCCCCCCCCCCCGGAGTTCGGCGGAACCTGCCCCAAAGTCCCCGAGAGAGCTGCTGCTCTTGGGGCCGCCGAGATCTTTGTCCCCCAGAAGAGCCCGAAGCACGAGCAGGACCCACCTCTCTTTCGCCTCTGCCGCTCGGTCGCGCTGCCTCCGGTTTTTAAACCAGTTGCTAACCTGGGTGGTGGTGAGGCCCGTGGCTTCGGCCAGCTCCCTCTTCTCCCGGGGCGACGGGTAAGGATTGTGAGCGTACCACTCCCGCAGGACGCCCCGGGACTTCTCCTTGAAGCAGTAGCTGGTCTCCTCACCGTCCCAGATCGTCCTGGGCAAAGGGAATTTCCGCCGCACGCGGTACTTGCCGACGGCTCCCAGCGGTCGGCCCCGCAGCTTCTCGGCCTCCACGTAGTGCGCCTTGAGCCAGAGCTGCTGGAGTTTGGGGTGGTTGTGCGGAGAGAACTGGTGGCTCTCCAGGATCTTGTACAGCTCGCGGAAGTTGCCCCGGTGAAAGGCCACCACCGCCTTGGCTTTCAGGACGCTCTCGTTCTTGTGCAAGTGGTCGCACGCGGGCAGCGACCAGAGGAACCTGCCCAGCCGCTCCAGGTTGCCGCCCTGCTGCAAGACCTCGCAGACACACGCCACTTGCTCCTGCGTGAAGCCGAAGGACGGCAGCATCGACATGGCTCCGGGTCCGAGCTGCCGCTGCTCCTGCGCCGCCGCCAACACCCCTCAGCCCAAATGCCGCGGGCTTAGCTGGCCGAAGGAAGCGCGGGGAGCGGGGGGAGAGTTCCCCGAAGAAGAGCCGGAGGAAAGTGGCGGCGCTGTCTGTCTCCGGCTGCTTATCCCGGGCCGGCGGGAGCCGCGTCCGAGCGCCCCAAAACAACGGGAGGGCGCCCCCCCCCTAATCAGCCGGCCGGGACCCAGGAGAGGGAGCGTTGGCCCCGCGCAGTAGAGGAGGGCGGCGGTGGCGGCGAGGAAATGGATGCTCTCGGCGAGTTCCTGCTGCCGGGGAAAGTTTTGCTTGGGGTCCCCCCGCAGCCAGGCTTAAAGCCGCCTCGGTGTCCGGGCTCTTCTGATTGGACGCTCCCAGCGCCTATCGGAGCGCGCGCCCAGGCCAAGCGGCGGCAGCGAGCGGGCGGGCGCGGAGGCGGCCACCCCGAGGCAGTCTGGCCTCAGCCTGGCGCTGAGGGGAGTTTTTGCGGCGGAGCTGGGCTCGCTCGGAGCTCTGAGGCTCGGACGCTCTGGCTGGAGCCGAGCGACTGACTGCCGGGGAGAAGGAAAGCGAGCAGCTCGAGGTCCCCCCCCCACGCCCCCCTCTTTCGTCTGCCCTCAGAAAGGAGACACGTCAGGAGCTTGCAAGAGGAGCCGCTTCTCAAGTGTCAGCTGAGGGGAACGAAATTCTGTGCAAATCAATTATTGCAGACTTTAAAAGAAGAAGAAGAAGAAGAAGCCAACACCCACCGTCAGCCAAGCCAGCTTACCAACCCCCCCTCTCTTC
>JANHFQ010002745.1:96188-119969 GCA_032468035.1 Aparallactus werneri
CGGAGATGAGCACCGCCCCCTAGAGTCGGAAACGACTAGCACGTATGTGCAAGGGGAAACCTTTACCTTTACCTTACAATAAGGAAAATGTTTTTAGTATCTAAATCCTTTCCTCTAAATTTAAGGACATTGTTATGTAGAAAAGCTCTATGCCAGGGGGTGTTCAACCTTAGCAACTTTAAGACTTGTGGACTTTAATTCCCAAAATTCCCCAGCCAGCCATCTTTAACTCTGGCTTATTAAACAGCAGTGGAGATCTTTTTCTCCACTGGTTTGAAAAGATGCTGCAGCTCCAGAAATCATTAAAAGGGGAAGTGAAATTAAAACCAAAATCTGTCCCAAGGGAAGATCCCAAGCCCATCTAATGATAGGTTGTAGAATTGTTTTGTATCCTTTGGCCATTTAGATCCATGGACAATTTTTTTCCCTGCAAAAGTTAGCCATCCTCATTTAGCAAGCAAGAGAGGGGAAGTAATTAGCAACTGCCCACAAACCTGACATATTTATTTCATGGAATATAAAATATTTATTTATATGGAATATGACACTAAGCAGAAAAGCCTACACTCAAGAAAAAGAAAGGTGTGTTAGGCTTTATGTATCACATATACAAATCACAGTCCCATTTTATACCACCTTTCCCCACCTTAAAAGCTTTTATAAGTCTTGCCACCTGTACTCTGTTTTCAGCAATATGTTTTCACACAGTAAAACACCCACCTTTATATTTTGTGCAAGCCATGTATTTTGTGAAACTTGCTTATTGTTTGCAAATGTTAGTGACGCCATGCCTCCTTATGAGGAGTAAACATCAGCACTAGACATAGAAAAAAATCCAATCTAGAAATAATACAGAAAGCCCATTGTGTTTGCTCTAGAGCTTGAGGGTTGGGAGATACTGGACACGCATAAGTACATTATGTGATTGCTTCCTGAAGAGATAAAATTGGATTTTTGCTAACCAGAATTTTCATCCTTCTCTTCCCCTCATGTTTATGTTTCTCTTTTACTGCGTTCTTCTTTCCTAACTTGGAACCATCTCCTTGAAATTCCAGAACCTTCTGGTTCTGAGTCTCAAGGTAAGGGCAGCCTTTCTGAAGATGAACTTATTAATGCCATTAAAGAAGCAAAGGGCTTTCCATTTAAGCATCGTGAAGGCCAAGGGCCACAAACTGCTGTACCAGAAAAACAAGATAAGAAAAACAAGTTGACAGAATTTCCCGCAGGAAGTGCTCCCTTGGATAATGAAGCAAGCAGTGCTGAATCTGGTGATTCTGAAATAGAATTGGTATCGGAAGACCCCCTAGCTGCTGAAGAAGTTCTCCATTCCAACTATATGACCTTCAGTCATGCTGGAGGTCCTCCACCTTCCCCAGCCTCTCCTTCAATACAGTATAGCATCCTGAGGGAAGAACGTGAAGCTGAACTGGACAGTGAGCTCATAATTGAATCATGTGATGCTTCATCAGCCTCTGAGGAGAGCCCGAAACGGGAGCATGACTCTCCCTTAATGAAGCCAATCATTATGGACATTATCCAAGAAGAAAATCATACTAGGAATGAAGGCACCAGGGCTTCGGATTACAATTTAAGTGGCTCCAAGGAAAGCAGAATGAACAGGGAAAATCTAGCAGACTCAGCCTCCTACTTGAAGTGTTCCTTCGCCGCATCTAAAGTCTATGCTGATACCGTGTCTTCGTCTACCATCAGTAGTGAAGAAATAAAGGACAAAGTAGCTCAGAAGAAATCAATTGAAACGGCAGCAACTGCTACGGGAAAGAAATCACCATCCAAGGATTTATTGGCAAGACGTCCCTGGTCTTCACCACCACTGCCATTTTTAAATAAGCAAAAAGGTAATGCTGTCCATTTTTATTTGCCAAAAATATGGGCACTTGGCTATCTATGAGAATAGATATTGAAAACAGTGTGATCTGGAAGAATCAGGAACAGCAAGGGTCTGCCTCCAGATAGATAGGATTTCAAAGCTAACCATTTATCTGGGGCCAGGAATATTGTTAAGAGTTGATTAAGACATGAGGTGAATATTGGAAATGGCTATTGGCGATGCAGTTATTGCACAAGTTCTATTCATTGTGGTTTTGGTAGCATGAAACATCACAATAACAGTTTGGTTTTATGCAAATGAAAATACCTTCAGTCACCACATTTGCAAGAAACTCACTTTCAGAAAATTAATGTTATTAACTTAATATGCAACAGAATGATTATCTCCACTAATTAAAAATTCAATTTATATCTTATTTTGCCCCCTCTCCCCATTAGTTAGCTCAAGGAGACTTACTACTGCATTTGTTTAAAAGTTAGGTATTTAAAGAAGTGTAATAATTATTTTTAAATATATTGGGTAGAATAAAAAAAATACAATGTAGAGAAGCGACAGAAGAATGAACAACCTTATTACAGAGAGAAAGAAAGAGAATGATTATCTTTAATCAGCATCCCTAATGGGCCAGTAAAAATAATCTTTAAGCATGCAAGTGTTTGTAGCCACGTCGGGCCTTAATAATACATTATTAAATTTAAAATTTTTTAATTTTTAATTGTTTTCCCACTCTTAAATTTAAATATTTATTGGATGCTTAATTTAATCTTTTTTTAACTTTTGTATTGTATGTTTTCATCTTGTGCACCGCCCTGAGTCCCTCGGGAGAAGGGCGGCATAGAAGTCCAATAAAGGAATGAAAATGAATGAATTCAATTGTTCTATGTATGTTTATGTATGTTCAGAGAATATAGAACAAACAACAAAACTTGTTTTTTAGGGTGAAGAAATTTACAGGTGGAGTGACTCTTACTCATCATGTGCCACTATCAGGAACAATTGTCACAAAGCCAGTGTAATACCATAAGTAGGCCCTTGTTTCAGTGTTTCTTCATTCAAATCTGTGTGTAAAAGTTGGGTTGCTTTGGAGAAAGTTCTGTTTCCTTCATGAAAGAAATTTGTTGTATGATCATCTCATGCCAGTTCGTATACATGTTTCTTATTTATTTACTGCTTTATTGACTCAGGCTTCTAAGCTGTTTCCATCATATATTGAAAAGATTAGAACAACAAAACAAATCTAAAATCCATTCCAGAAGGGGGAAAAAACTTTCAGGAAAGGTATAGGGCCACAAGAGTAAAGGGGGTCTCATGCCCTGGCCTATAAACTATACTGAACACCCTACATAATGGTTAATATTCTAAAGATCTTAAATTTTGTTCTGTATGACTGAGTAGAAGAGAATTATTTGAAAAAGTGTTAGTTTCCTAGTTTAATCCTGAAAAAAAATATCTCATGGGATTTATTTTGGGCTCAGTAACATGCTTGAAATAAATATGTTTGGATTCATGTTATATGAACAGCTCATTTTTATAGAAATTAAAAAATGCTTATAGATGTGAAGTTTGACATGGGAATTTCAGGAGCTGATTATAATCAGGATCTTTTTCTTTTTAAAATATGACCTCTAGTGGTGACAACTCTTATTAGCTAGATTTCCAGATTGCTGAAAACTATCCATTTGAAATTATTATAAGGATTTATTTTCCCTCCCAGATTCCTTCACTTTTATTAAAAACAAAAACACTGGAGTCTTTCTTGGGCAATCTAAACAGATGCAGTTACTTTTTTATTTCTTTTTTAATATGGCTCTTCATAAAATATTTTTCAGTCCTGAGTCATTCCTTTAAAAATGGAATTAGTCCATTTTGTATTTGTGTTTTGTTTATAAACAGATAATATTCTGATACATGAGAATCTGAATGACTTGCAATAAATTTAGCTTTTATGATAGAAGCAGGAGTAAAGATTTGAAACTTAATCTATTAAAAATCAAAGCCTTTGTTATTTGACTCATTCATGAACTAAGCAATCACGCATTATGTATAAATGGCAAAAAAGTGAAAGCTAATATGGTAGCAGAGAAGTATGGAAATGTATAGTAGATGGTATTGATGGAAACCTGATTCTTTTTACCCAATTCCTCTTCCTTATTATTAACTCTTTTCTGCATTTTGCACATGTTGCTTAACCTGGAAGAGACCAGCATGATAGGTATGTTTATATGTATTACATGATCCTACAAATTACTTTTCCTGAATATTATGGTTCCTCTTCCCTTCTTAAACTGACCTCCCAATTCCTTGGCACTGACGTAGTCACCCTTCCGGTTTTAATAAGTTGGTTGTTTTTTTACTTTCTGCTTTCTCTATTCCCTTTTATCTATACAGCAGCATCTGCAAGGAAGGTCAAAATAGTTGGTCACAATGATGCAATTAAAGCCTTGGTATGTGCATGTTAATGCATATTCAGAAAGGACACGACTGATTCTGTAGTCATATTAGTCATCCTGCCTCTTAGACTCTCTTTCCCTGCAGACTCCTGCTGCATCTATATCATCTTCCTATATTAGCTTAGGAATTATAAACTGGTCTCAATGTCATACATCTTCTACAAAATCTTCAGATTGATAGTTCTCAGGGTAACTACAGGTCCCAGGATTCTGTAATCAGTAGCCAGATGAGCTGTAATATATACAAAGGTTTGGCCAAATGGATCCATATTACACTAGGAATCTGCCCCTTAGATGTATCAACTGTATTAAAAATCACATTTTAAGAAACTCTGACTGTCCATCTAAGGAAACTGATAGTCCTTCAATAACCTGTGCCTCACTTCTGCTGCAACTTTTACCACTTCGAAAAATCGGCTGAAGTGTATGCATTTGATAGCTGAAATCACTTTAGTTTGGAATGATTTGCTAAATTAAAATAGCATAATAATTAAGAATTATGTTAAGAATAATTAACAAATATATCAACAGCTGCCTTACTTTTCAGTTGCCTCTATGTGTGTGAACTATGCAAAATTGCTTTAAAATGAGAATAGGAGTGTTTGATAGATTTTGCCCCATTTAAAAAAAACCTCTTCTTTTGAATGGTGAATGGTGTTGCTTGGAGAAAACACTCAAATCAAGTATTTACAGTTCAATCTTATGCAAGGTAACTATGGAGCATCTGTCCTAACATTCACAAATTGCTTTGACATTTGAATGCAAAAGCAATTTGTCAGCTCTATTAAAGACCTATCTGGGTTTTAAAAAGGAAAAGAAAACACTCCAAGCCAGGTTTGCATATACATGTTAATTACTTCACTACAAATCATCATGGAGATACCACAGAGAGAACATTTATACTACCATATATTAAGATAACTAGCTTGGTACCTGGCTTCACCCGGGTATACTCCTAGCGCAGGCAGTCATGCCCGACGTTCCCAGCCCCTTCGCCGGGGGCTGCAGCGCTCCCTGTTATTATTATTATTTATTATTATTTACAGGATTTCTATGTTGCCAGGGGCCACGGCGCTCCTTTGCATGCTGCTTCTCCAAGGGCTTTCAGCCGTGCCCTGGCTGCATGCTGCTTCTCCAGCTACATTGTGGCCCATGCCGCCTCAAGGGAAGTGGCCTGTGGCCAGGGCAGGGCTGAAGGCCCGTGTAGAAGTGGCGTGCAGCCAGGACAGGCAGGAGAAACATAGCAGGGTCCAGGGGGTGAAGGCGGCTCCTTGCCAGGCCAGGAGAATCCCCGCTGCTTGCCCCTGCCCTGGTGCCCAGCCACCTTTCCTGAAATACCGCTTCCGTCATGCCCTGCACCCTGCTATGATTCCCCCGCCTGAAGCCTCTCCAGGAAAGGTGGCCGGGCAGCCAGTGAAGCGTAGCAGGGGCCAGCGCATGGCAGAAGTGGTGTTCTGGGTGAAGGCGGTTGTTTGCTGGGCCAGGAGAATCCCCGCTGCTCGCCCCTGTCCTGTCGCCTAGCCATGTTTTGTGGAGCAGCTGCGGGCGGCATGGTAAGCGTAGCAGGGTCCAGGGAGCAAAGGCGGCTGTTTGCTAGGCCAGGAGAATCCATGCTGCATGTCCACCACCATTCCCTCTTGAAAAGGGTAACGGCTGAAAAGCGTGTGGGCTGTGCTGTGCATATGCCAGCCATGTGCAGAGCTTTTTTGTCATTGTGTGGATGGGGTTCTGCACTTTGGCAGCCTTGTTCTGGGGTGCAGACCTCCCAAAACGTTCAAGACCCCCCTCCCTAATGCTGATCTTGCAAGATAGGTATGTGGCAAGTTTGGGCGGAATCAGTGCAGGCGTGTAAGCGCCTATAGAGCAAACACACACATTTCCCCCCAGACTTCTGTTGTATTTATATAGATATGGTTTTGCAATGAATTGACAAGAACATTCATTTGGAGTTCAAGACAGAAATCAAATGTGAATGTGTGTCTCAGGTGAACTAGCATCTAATTTAGTATAAATACTGTGTTTCCCCAAAAATATGACCTATCCTGAAAACAAGCCCTAGCCCAATTTTCACATCTGCCTAATAATAAGTCCTACCCAAAAACCAGCCCCAGTTAAAGTCAACCCACACTGACCCACTGCCTGGTTGCTCGAGGCTGTAATGGGACAGGAGGCCTTGCGGCACTGCCGCATGAGGTGAGGCAGATGGCGGGGGGAGCTGCACACATGGCCCACACCTGCACAACATAGGCCCCCACAGCCAGGCCACTCCCTACTCAGCGAACTCCCCCACCCGCCTTTTCCTTTTCGTTCACCTCCCAAGCCAGACTGCCATTCTACAGAGGATGGGCTGGTGAGGCTCAGTCCTCTTACCCATTCCCCCTCCGCTGTTTTGGAGCCAGGGAAGATGGGGAAAGACCTCCACTGCCACTGCATATCAGCCGTGTCCACTTTGCACTGTCTTGTCCCCGTTCACTGTTTTAAAGGCGGCAGCTCTGGAGGACTACAGCTCTGCCACCACGTTTCAGTAAATGCCTGCCTTGCCTTGAGATGGGCCCATTTCAGTGCCTGGAGCCCTTGGGGAGGTTGCTTTGCCACCTGTTTTCCAGTTCTGTTATGTTTCTCCACTGCTGCAGAGCTGGAGAGCTTAGAACACCCCCGCCCAGCTCCCCTCGCTTCCCCAAAGCATCCCTTTGCTTACCTGCTTTCCAGCTCCCTTGTGTTTCTCTGCCACAGCGTGCAGGGCAAGGAAAGTTTCTGGGACAAAAAAATGTTCAAGCAGAACTTTTGACTTCTCATGAAAAGATCTCAAGGGTTTTTTTAGTCCCACAAATTTTTGTTGCCGTGCACACAGTGGCGGAGAAACGCAATGGAGCTGGAAAGCAGGTGGCTAGGCAACTCCCCCGAGGGCTCCAGGTGGTGAAACAGGCCCGCCTCGAGGCAAGGCTGAAACACAGTGGCAGAGCTGCAGGCCTCCAGAGCTGCCGCCTTTAAAACAGCGAACGGGGACGAGGCAGTGTGAGGTGGTGCCGCAGGAACAAAGTGGCAGGTGGAGGAGGAAGAGGTGGTGGCAGCTGCCACCAGACAGGTGATTTGTGAGGAAGGGTGGGAGAAACAGAAGAAAGCCCCTCCAGTGGCGGACATGGCTGATGTGCAGTGGCAGCAGAGGTCTTTCATCGTCACTCTCCTCTGGCTCCAAAACAGTTAGGAGGGTGAGGTGGCAGCGGCACGAGTCCCAACCATGGCTACCAATGGTGGTACAGTAGTGGCAGCAGGAGGCACCCTACTGGCCACCTTCGCTGGGTGAGACAGGGAAGGGGCTGCTCTGGCTGCCACCTCCTCATGCTGCCAGCATCAGGGCTCTGCAGGCTGGATGGCCAAGGATACTACTGGGGCTGCGGGGGCTGCAGAGCCCTGATGCTGTGGTGTGAGACGGCCGAAACAGCCCCTTCCCCATCTCACCTGGCTATTGTTGTGCAGCACTGCCACCAAATGGACCAGGCATGGCATGGGGCTGGGATGGAGCTGGAGGACAATGTACTGTAGGATGACAGGGCAGAGCGCTCAAGGGCCGTGGCATGGTGCCACCCTGCCCCACCACCTGCCACCTGTTCATCATCTAGCCTGCAGAGCCCTGATGCTTGTGGTGTGAGGCTCCGCCATTTCACCCCATCTCACCTCCTTTCCCATCTCATCCTGATTTTGAGATGCAGTTTTCTATTGAGGCATAAGACTATTTTAAAGAGCCACTCTTCACAGATCTTCTGAAATAATGGATTCCCTCAAAATCTTCTTGTTCTGTGTGAAGAGATCAGGATTTCATACTGAGCTTGTAGTTTCATGCTGCATGACATCAGAAGGGTGAACCAGAGCAGATTGGTTGTTGGGTGGATAGGAAGAGTACAAGAAAATGGCAATAGATTCAAGCAACCAACTCACATTGGACCTTTAGTAGCAGCAGTGGAACTTTTAATTATGCTTTCATTTGACCATAGAGATATGGGGTGGGGGGGGGTTCCTTGTGTGAGTTCAGGATCCTATTTCAGAAATTAAGACAGCTTTCAACAAATGTGATACAAATTCAATGTGTACACTAAGTGAAGGTTATATAGCACCTATGGGGTGTTTTCCAATCCTGTGTGCATGGTCTTTTGCATTTATGAAGTGGAATATTGATGCTTACGCTTTTTTACTTTCTTATTGGGGAGGGAGAGTGTTTTAAAGATAGATATTGACTCCCAACAGTTTGTCACATTTTCTTGAATTTCAAATATTTCTTGAATATTTTATCCAGTTTTCTAGATCTGAAAGTCCCTGAAGAAAAGTTCTTGGCAGTGGCTTCCTTAATGGCTCTGTCCAGAAATGCAACAACTTATACATTATGCTATGATCTTTCAACAATTGCTGAAAATCTGTTCTACAGACAGACTTGCCAAAGCGGACTGATTTTTGTTTAGAGTTGTGTGGCAAATACAATGGGAAAATGGCAGGAGCTGAAGAGCTAGCAGGAAGACTATGGTGGTCTTAACATGTCCGAAACCAGTATTTTGTCTTAGAATGGCATGGAACAAGACCCCTTCAGACATGTTCTTTCCCTTTAATGAAAGTATCCAATTCACCACCTCTGCTCATACATCCTTGCCAGTTTCACTCAGGATGTTAATGGCTATAGTAATGCTCCTTATGATTGCCATTGGATTCTTAGGCAACACCATTGTCTGCTTGATTGTTTACCAGAAGCCAGCCATGCGTTCAGCAATAAATCTACTTTTAGCTACACTGGCTTTCTCTGACATTATGTTGTCTTTAGTCTGCATGCCATTTACTGCTGTCACCATTATTACTGTAAACTGGAATTTTGGAGCTCACTTCTGCCGAATATCTGCCATGCTTTACTGGTTTTTTATCTTGGAAGGGGTCTCAATACTCTCAATCATTAGTGTGGATCGATTCCTCATCATTGTCCAGCACCAAGACAAGTTGAACCCCCATCGTGCCAAAGCCGTGATAGCTGTTTCGTGGCTCTTCTCGTTCTGTATCTCCTTCCCTTCCGTTGTTGGGTGGACATTTGTGGAAGTGCCAAGCAGGGCTCCCCAGTGTGTCCTTGGATACACTGAGTTCCCTTCAGACCGAGCTTATGCAGTGATGCTGCTTATGGCCACTTTCTTTGTCCCTTTTGTCATTATGGTGTATTCTTACCTTTGTATCCTGAACACTGTCCGTCAGAATACAGTCCGGATCCACAACCACTCTGAGAACATCTGCCTCAGCCAGGTGAGCAGGCTAAGTCTAGTAGGACTGCAAAAGCCTCACCCCATTGATGTAGACATGAGCTTCAAAACTAGGGCATTCACTACCATCTTTATTCTGTTTGTTGGCTTTTCCCTATGCTGGCTTCCATACACAGTCTTTAGCCTGATGTCTGTCTTCAGCCGACCGTTCTATTACAGCCCCTCTTTCTATGTCATTAGCACTTCCGTACTGTGGCTGAGTTACCTCAAGTCCGTTTTCAACCCCATCATCTACTGCTGGAGGATCAAGAAATTCCGTGAGGCCTGTCTGGAGTTCATGCCAAAGACATTTAGAATCTTTCCTCAAGTGCCTGGACGGACAAAACGGAAAATAAGGCCAAGCACAATATATATTTGCAGTAATCCCCCATCTGGAGTTTAGAAATAAACCGTGATCTTTATTAATGTATTAGAAAGGAGAAACAACAGCCGATAGCAAGACAGGATTTGTTTAATCCAACATGTGGAATGAATGAATTCAAGTTTAATGAGTCTGGATAGTTCATCCTGGTAAAAAAAAATCCTGGGTCTATCAGTTCTGAAATTAGAAATATTTCTTCTAACACTGCCTTTAATACTGTTAATACTGTCTATAGTGCTGTTTTATGAATTAGCTACATATGTAAGGTTTGGCCTTATTTTAAGTTGAATTACAGCACATTATTACACTAGATATCCAAAATGTGATTTTATCAAATCTACTGCCAATAATAACACTTCCTTTGTAATTTTATTTTCTTCCTAAGAATAAACATCAACATGCCTGCTTTTTTATTTCAGTGTCTATCCCTTCAGTCAAATTGGTTGTCTTACAAAAATAAGTATCAAATTGCAACCTGAATATCTTACAGGGAGCGCCATTTTTGCACAAGTCCATTCTGACATTTTACAATTGGGGTTGGCTTAGCTCTCTTGGTCTATTTTAAATAATGGAAGATAATCAGGGTTCAAATTACAAAACAAGGATGATTTCACCTTCTTCCCTGCTACAGAGTCCTTACCAAAACTGCTGCTCCTTGCACACAAAAAAAAGCCATTGAAAAATTACCTCAAATAAGGATTGTGGTCATCTAGAGAGCAACAGAAGGAAAACAAATCAATCCCCTACCTATACATATGTAAACAGTTCTGGTTGTAATTTTCATTGTCATTTCAAAGGAAAATGTGGAACATGCAAATTAAATGCATTACAGCATTTAATACAGTTACCCCTTGAACTATGACAGGTCAATTAACAACCTTTCCAAGTTACAACAGACCTCGCCCCCCCCCCAAAACCCACATATTATCCTGTTTCAAAGTTACAAACAACTGCAACACCCTTGTCATTCACCCTTACAGCCGACCAAGGGACTGCAGCAGCCCCTCTCTGCCTCTTCCCCCATCCCACCCTGACAGGACCTCACACTTTTTACCTGCTCTCCATGTTTCCTGGAAGGAGCCACCATTTTCAACACTTCCGACAATACCTGTCAGAATGGCAGATGCTTGCAGGGCTTTCTGCCCTGATCGGCAGGCCATTGGGAGACTACAAACCTTCCGCCTTTTTCTAGGCTTTGGGAAACCAGATCCTGCATGCCAAGATGGCATCTTCAAAATGAGCTTCTCAAAAACTTTAATTTGCTTAACCTCCCTCCTCCCAGAAACCCACATTTCTCCAGTGAAGAAGACAAACACAAAAGGCTGGCATTCCCTTTTTAAATCTTCATTTGCAAATTCACTGGATGCCTGGAAAAAGGGTGACAATAATCTGGAAGTTACTCACCTTGACTCCAGACTAAAGTAAAAGAAGCAAAAAAATTTTGCAGCATTCCCCGGGGAGATGAAAACATCTAAAAGACAAAGGCTAGGCCACAAACTGGGTCCTAAAGGCAGTCTGACAGGCAGCAAAGGTAGAAACTGGGTCCTAAAGGCAGGCAGGCATCACTGATATGTCCTGCTTGACCAACAGTTCCTCAAGGGCTCCATGTGCACTGAAGTCCTGTCAGTACATACTTCTCCATTGCGAAGACTGGGGCTTCTCCACTTTAAAAACGACATTTTGGAGGAGAAATGCGAATGCTTTCTTCAGTCCCATCCCTTCTCCCAATTCCCAAGGATGGTACAGAAGGCCATTGAAGTGTTTACAATTAAAGTTGTGCTGCTGACATTCTTGTCCTAGGAAGGCAAGGGGGTAGATGGGCATTGCCTGATTCTAGTTACTTTTATGCCCAAATCTCCCATAGAAGAAATTGAATTGCTATCATCTTTGCCTCAGGAAAGTTCAAAATCATGAGATGAGTTTTGACTCCCTCCAGCAAAGAAATGGGAGAATAGAAACCACCATGTTGTGTGTCTATGTTAGCCATAAGAAATGAGGCAGCAATATGAATTGCCATTATTGTTTTCCTGCTGCTGCAGCCAAGCTAGTATGGCATAAACTCTCAAAAATTGACAGTGGTGTCCAGTCTGAAGCAGATTCCAAAGTAATACAAATCCTCCTATCAAGGGTCTCCCCAATTCTGAAACTGAACTTTTTTAAAACTAGAAGAAAGCTTTTACTATGATACAACTAACTTTTACTTAATATGGGCTACTAGTTCAAGAAATTGCTGACAAATTAGCATTCCCAACATTCTTTGCCTTAGTGGGTCTGCTGTGTGCTCATGCTGCAGCCTACATTTCCCAAGGTTCTTTGCCTAAGTGCATTTAGCCTACAACTCCCAATATCCCTGCAGTTTTTGCTGTGAAGTGTCCCCTTGGGGGTCAAAGAGGCCTCCTACGTGCCCGCGACCCCCACAGTGACCGTACGCAAAGGTACCTCTATGTCAATTTGGAGAGATTTGTGCAGGGGTGCAATTTTGTATAGAGCACATACAAACTAACATCGCTCCCAGGGAGTTCTCTTGTATAGATATGGATTAGTAACTGTTAGCCTTAGAAGCTGTATAAGGCTGTAGCTGGTGAGTTGTTTGCTAATATACATTCATAAGCATGCAGATAATATAGAGTATGCTTGCAACCTTTAGTGGTACAGTGCTCATTTTCTAGAAGACTTAATAACCCTAATGTTCAATTAGTATAAAAATCAAAGTATCTGGTTTCTAGCATCCACAGAGCATCATCTATGGTTTCTGCTACAATGACCTTTTAAGAAGTCAATAGTAAATGCAGATGGCCTACAACATCTGGCCTTAGCAAAGGACTATATGTAGCTGAGGGGCCAGTTGCCTGTTCTGCTTTAAACACCTACCCAATTTCACAAAGGTTTTTTGGATTATGTGCCTAAGACAGCTATGAACAGCAGAGATGCTATTGTATGCTTCCCTTTAAATGATTCTGTTAAGCTGAAAAATTGAATGAACTTGACAGAAGAGATTCATTCTCTTCCATGTAGTATAGAAAATATGAATCTATATAGTGGAGAAATCTATACGTTTAAGTAATCAAACAAAAGTTCAGAACTTGAAAAAAACTCTTACTATCTGAACATTCTTCTTCTTCCTTCCCTATTAAGAGAATGGACTTCCTTAGTACACAATGTACAGGACACAGTGAAGAGTGAAGTATGTAAAAAACTCTCCATCTTAAAAGAGATAAATGGGATCTAAAAGAAAGCTTTCCATTTGCTGAGCATTCTGAATTTTATCCTATTCTCGCCAGTAAAACTTGCTAAAAGACAACCTTGCTTTCAGTTGAAAAGGGCTCCCAAGAATATGAGCAAAAGCCTGTTTCCAAGTTTAAAAAAATTTTTTTTAATCTATAATTTGTCAGCTAACCCAAGAACAGTGCTTTCCTCTTTAAATTTTGTAAGAAGACTGAACTGGAGAGAGAAAAACAAGGGGGAGTATAAATGAAAAAGCAACTTCACATCATATTTTTGATTTTGTACTTTCAAACTTATTTGCCTGTGTGCTCAGAATTGGTTCTGATTGGATGGGCATATCAACTCTGAAAATTAGAAATGTAGCAGGCATTACACATATCTGGCAAGTTTCAAAGAGTTTGGCACACTGTTTCAGAATTGATGAAGTATTTTATTAACTTTTACCAAGCATACTCAGCACCTTGAGGAGTCACCTGCTGATTTGTTGTTGTTTTCATTTTTGCTATCCCTTAGAATAAAAGTTTTCATGTCATTCCTGCAAAGGAGAGGCACTGGTTTCTTTGTTTGCAGGAAAGCTTAACAATGGTTCTTTGTAATGATGGGTATAGACTCTTAAACAAAACAAAGAACAGTACCCAGGAATCACTGATTAGTTATGTTGGTTCTAGAGAATGTTGAGATATAAAAAGGTTTCATTCAACTGTATTTACAGAACATTTGCATGGTAATAAATAAGTCATTACAATTACTACAGCCTGTTCCACCAGACCTCCCCCACCAATCCCAAATGTTATATGCTTCCCACATGAGAGACACCCACATTTTGACTTATTCCTAAGGTTGGAAATAGTGAGTCAGTGGTCTTTGCATTGTCCTGCCTTGCTTATAACTAAAGCAGGAATTAGTAAGAGCTCAGTGCTTCCATCAGTTTGTAATAGGTGAACATACAAGGCAGAGAAAGGAGGAGAACAAAGGCTCAAAAGTGCTTCAAATATTAACCATATCGAGAGCACAGAATGTGATGCTGTCCCCTCTCATTTCAAGATCAGTTGATAACCAAATTCAGTGCAAATTTTAATTTTAAAAAAAGTTATCTCATGCTGAACCACTCACCCTTCCTGTGAGGAAAGGATCCATTCTACATAAACCCCTGTGATTTCTTGTGCTGTCACTTTTTTTAAAGTTCAGTGGCTCTGTTTCACATTGAGCTTGTGCCTTCCTATCTGCGCCAAGCCAGCCTCTTCTTGCCTTCTTGCCTTCTTCTTTTTCCAGCAGATACTCCTTTGTTACTCCCAGGAATCCAAGCACAGCCACTGACTCAACTCATTTCATGTCCGTCCACTGGAGCTGGATAAGTGATGGTTTGTGTTGGAATTTACAAGTCTCTTTGCAGCACAGTGCGTGTGGACCACAGTGTCATTGGGATACTGGACAAAGGCAGGTTCACAGAAAGGTTTCTGGCACACCTGGCAGAGTTTTTTGTCGGAGAGAAGGATTGGGCTTTCTCTTAGTTTCACCTGGAAGCAGCAAGAAGAGGAGAAAACATCTGTTTTTGCAAAGCCACTATTTGCGAAGTAGGAAGTTGACTAGAGGGGGGGTTGAATGACCATTCTCTTACACTGGCTTTCAGCATTCATCGAGATACAACACTAATCTTCTTTAGGGAAACTGTAATACTTAATGGGAATGATCACACTTGATCTTTGACAGCACCCTGGCAGTGATATGAGACTGAAAAGGCTTCTTTGAGGATTGGTTGGATCTTTGGAAAGCTTGGAAATCTAATTACAGTGGAAAGGGAAAGCAGAGAAAATTCAAGAAAGGTAGACCCACTCACCCACTCCTGCTCACTTTTTAATATAGATATAGCACAGGAAGGAGAGATAGGAAACATAAGTAATCATGTACATATGAACCACAAAAATTAGAGTTTGTTGTTCTACGATGAATTAAAAAGGAGAAATTTGCAAGCAAACCCCCCTATTAATTAGATTCTATAAACCTACCTTTTCATGCTTGTAAATAAGGTTCTCAGCTTTCGCTAAGCTCAGTGCAATCTCAGCGATTCTTTGTGAATGAAGACTTTCCCTCATTGCACCCATCAGAAATGAGGAGAGAAGCTGTATGGACCAGCTGGCAGGAATTAGCTGCAAAACCCATGCAGCATCAAATTCAGCAGCATGATTGTTCAGAAGGTCAACGGCTGCCATATTCAGTTCATGGTTGGGTGTGCTGGAATTGAGATATGTTGAGAGCAGCATATGAAAAAGCTTCCGTCTGTAGGGAAGGCCTTTGCTCTCGGAATTCCATAGGCAGTAGTCCTCAGCAGCTGAGAAGTCCTCCAGTTCATGGACCAGAATGTGTAGAGCTTTTTCATGCTCTTCTAGCTTTCCATACAGTATTGCACACTCGGCATGAAGATCTGTGCCAGCAATTTTATCTGCCAAATGTAAATTTAAATATAAGCTTTGGGGACAGAAGGGATGCTTATTTCTCTTGGGTTGGCCTGCAATACATTTCATATCTAGATATTTTATCTTCTTCCATAGATGTACACCTTTCTCAAGATACTTTTACATCTAGTGAAATTAATCACGGTTCATGAAATGTACAACCAATCTGTGAACTTTTAAGGTGATACGAGTCTCTTAATTATTTTACTCAATAAAAAAGCAACTGAAAAAATACATTCAGAGCAAGGTGCCTACTAGAGTTCTGACCCATCATGACCTCTCAAAAAGCAAAACTGAGGGTGAATTCACATAGTTTTGTTCTGAAGATATGTGCAAAACATTACACATGCAGTATACACATAATTGTAGGGCATCGTGATTAGTCATCACAAAAGACTGATAACACTAGTTAAAACAATTATTTTATCACCCTTTTCAGTAGAAAGGCAAGTTTGACTGCTTGATCAAAACAAACAACAAGTACACATACAAAATTATGGTCTACTTGCATTATAAAGATGATTTCCTTAAATTGAATCAAAGTTGATAAACTAAGAGATAATGCATTCTGCCAGCAGTCATATTCACAAGTCAGTGACTGCTCTTCTGGGATGATTTTTAGAAAAGCTCAAAATATTACTTACTAATATACAACCGCTTTATATATTACAACAGCAATTTAAATTAAGTAATCAGCATGAACAGTATCTCTCTTACAATCTAGGTGACATGGAAGTAAGCAAAACATCATCACAATCTGCCTAACAATACATTTTACCCAAACCTTTGCCACTTATAAATACAAATTCTTAGGGTGAGGAGAATTCTTCCAGGCATATTTTCCCAACATGATCACAAATCATATTGGAGAAATGTATGATTTCTTACACATAAGGCCCAATGTTGAAGCACTAATCTACTCTATTTAATTTGAATCAACTATTAAATCTTTTCTGATGACAGGCAAATGGAGAACAATCTGTTTTTCTGCTAACTACACAGCTGTTCACCTCTTTAGAAACCAACTGTATATTTTAGAAATGAATTTTCCAACCATATTAATCCTTTTCCATGGTTATCTCCCAAAATGGCACTCAGAGGTAATGATTGATGACTTTGACCACAAAGTTTTTTCTACATGGGAGAATAAAGCTACCCACTTCCGTAATGTTATAAACTTCACGAAAAAGGGTTTAGCAGAATACTGTACAACACTTCCTGAATCTTAAATCCTAGATTAAAATATATTCCCAGATTCTTAAAACATGTAATAATTCAAATGGCACCCCCATTACATCTTCAGGGAAAGATTAGTTTAAAATTGCAACACAGGATCTTGGTTTCATTTCAATTAAGGTTTACTACAACCCATTAACAGTCATCCTGGAGCCATATTCAAATATTCTAGCTCTAATTAATGGAACCATGTTTAATGGAACAGATTAATATACTCATCCTTTCCCCCTAAACAACCAGTATTGGCTGTTTGCTACAATTAAATTACTCAGTTTCAAATATTGTGGCAATAATGTTTTCTAATAATTACTTGAATTGCTTCATATTGCACTTTAGCAGACTTCAGGTTTCAGTTCATTGGATCAATTCTGAGTTGTCCTGAAGCCTAAGCTGACCATAAAGCAACAAAAATTGGTCTCAATACAAGATCTTAAATGTAATCCCTCAATAACATAACTTCACATCACGGTGTGCCTTCCTTGGCATCATACCTTTGAGCTTCTATAATAAATTTCAGACTGTAGATTCAAAAATCTTCATGCAATCAGTTCTTATCTGTGGCAAAAGGAAACTGTTTTTTGGCAGCCCACCAGACAAGATGTGGGTGTGTGTGAGAGAGAGGGGGGGAAGAGAGGGAGAGGGAGAGAGGGGGGGAGATCATGGAGAGGTAAGTTTAAACATTTTGAAGTCTGGCAGAACACATCAGCCCTGCCCAACATTGGACTCAAATGCAATAGATTACACCCTGAAAAGAATACATTTCTTGATAGAAAAAGTGCTTCTGATAAATGTAGTCTGAAGTGTCTTACCTAAAATGAAATGAACTCGGTAAAGGTCAGATCTCTGCAGAAGACTGCGTAGTTTTGTCCGCATTTTTGTCAGCTTCCCCTGCCTCTCGGCCCCCAGTGACTTCAGATGGAGCACTTCATTGAGATAAAGCACTGTTAGATGGGTGTGGTACTTTTCTTTCTGTGAAAATGAAAGTAACCAAGCCAACCTCAAAAACAGTTTTCATATACCATTTTTATCAATTATTTCAATAAAATTCATGTAAAGTATTAAGACATAATGTCAAAAGGTTTTAATACTTAACTGTGTTAAAAGTATAATACACAAACAACAAAGTCACGGTCAAAGTAATTCTGGGAGAACAACATTTTAATCTATAAAATTGTCCAAATATATGCTTCTGGGATTAAAGGAAAATTAAATCAAAATATTTATTTCACATCTGTACTGCAGTGCAGGACACAAGTACAGCATTAAACATAGCAGAAAAGGGTGTCTATTTAATAGGATTTTAGCTAGTTCTTTTTACACGAACTACAGAAACTAAGAGGAAATAGTGTAATTCTTTGTTTTTAATTTATCACATGTACCGTAAGTACAAAAACTTGTATGTGTATAAAAAATGTGAATTTTATACCAGTCCCACCATTCATTTTTATAACATCCAGTCATTGGCAATTCTACTTAGAATTTGAATAAACAAGGGGGGATGAGAGAGGGTTCAAACCCCAAGTTACCCTACAGAATAAGAGAATTAAACATTTTGATTACTAAAACACAAAATGGAAAGGCACAAGTATAGCTTGGAACACTCAGACAAACATACTTACTTAGTCCCTTTCAAAGCATTAATATTCTACAGAAGTCCTTACCCAAACTTACTTTTATTCTTTTCTCTAGAACTAAGTATTCCAAGTATTTTACTAGTGACACCGGATATTTTTTAAGGCATTTGATGACATCATCTGGGTTAAAGCTGTTTTTCTCTTGGTTTTCCAGGGGCCTTTTAGTGAAAATGTATACACCAACCTAAAACAATATAACATTTAGAGATTCCAGAACTGGATACGTATACCCTACAGACAATTCACAGACCAGTTTCTGAAATACTTGACTCTATTCCTGCTTTATTCATATAGATAATCTGAAAAAAAAATCCTCATTGTGTAACAATGACCAAAAAAAGCACAGAATAAACTTGTGCAATGTTTGCTAGATATGTTTTTGGTCACATTTTGTAATACACTATATTACAATTGAATGTAATGTTTTTGAAATAATCAAACAAAACCTAACATATTTGCATTTCCCTCCTTAAAGTGAGGAATACAATTTAGACTTCATAAAAATTCTAGCAAAAATATTGCATTTCTCAGGTATTGAATTCTATGCTCCAAAATCAAGGAAAATAAACCCTGAGAAATACTGCCTTAAAATCAAGAGGCACAACAAAAATGAATGTCCCTTTTAGGGCTACACACTAATACCTGTAACTATAATTGCATCTGAACGATAGTTTTGACACCTTAATCACTTTGACTTTTGCTTGGGTGTATGACACTGGAATATCAAGGGGACAGAATTAAAGATTTCAGGAATAAAACTCAATGTACATCTCTAATTATTCTAGACAAAGTATCCAAGAAACAGCAGTTTTAAAACTTTTTCCCAAAGGATTTAGCTACATACCTCCTCGTTATGCTCTAAGATCCATCCTGCGTACTTCCACACCAATTCATGGTCAGAACAGGAAGTTAGGAAGTCTATAATATAGTCATAAAGATCTGTGCGTGTAGAGTCCTGAATCTCCCCGTTGACTATCTGTATCCATAACTAAAGTAAAGAAACAGAAGTTTCATTTCAATCTTTAAAAGGACAAATGCTATTTTTTTTTATTCTGCCCTAGGCCATCCTCCTGAAAGAACAGACCTTGAGGAATAGAGGAGAGCTTCTTAGTGTTATGTAAGACACTAAGACACGCAGTGTTTCATATCCAAAAGCAAGAAGTTGCTTTAGAGATGGGGATCACCAGCAAACCATCTAGTCCTAGTGGCTTTCACGAGTTGCAGACAGGTTTAACTCCTTACTCCAGATTACAATATCTTCTTCTTAGTCTACATAGCAATTTATATTCTCTATGTATTTATATACACGCTTTCACACAGAACACAAATTCCCTTTTATCTAGGGGGGGGGGGAAGCCCACACATTTCAATCACACAGATCTTTCTCTGCAGGTTCAGGACCTTCATTAGTACACCACAAGTTTTGAACAGACTTAAAGTGGAAAAAGAAAAAGCATTCTGGACACTAACCTGTAATGCTGCAGCATCTTGACCATTTGAGTGATACAGGAGCCCAAGTGCAAAAAACCTGTACAACAAGGATGTATGAAATAGTAAGTGACTTAGGTCATACAGCAGGGATAAGTATGTATTATTTTAGGGACTTGGAGAAAAGTTTGAGAGCCCTTGGTTTAGGTTTTCAATATATCCTGAGTCTTCCAGTCTCAGATTAGTATAACTTTATTCCAAAAACTTGCCTTTACCATCTACTTCCACTACACGGTAGAAGGCAAATGAAGGCTTAGCAATGAAAGTGTGCAAGGAAACAAACTCTTATCCACAGATGGCCTACTATTTATTTATTATTTATTATTTATTATTTACATTTATACCCCGCCCCTCTCCTGGGACTCGGGGCGGCTTCCAGGCAGAATAAAACAGAAATATATACAGTTTAAAAATACATTAAATTTAGCCCGAATAAAATATAAGTTAAAATACAAGTTAAAAGTTTTGTTGTAAGGTTTTTCGTACATGGATTAAATAGTGTGTAACTTTGCTGAAATCAGAAAATTAAGTCAGTGTACTAAATAACAGTTTTTCTCTTTAGAATCCACTTGGTTGCTTCAAATTAGTGGGGATCTTCAATGAATTGGATGATGCATTTGGGAATTTTCTTTATATAACAATATTGTTTGATTATGTATGTGGGAAACATTGGAAAAGCCTCTGAAAAATGATAGAAACATCTTAAATTAACATGTTAAATTAATGCATTTATTACTGGAAGAATGGAATAATCTGTTTCTGATGGAAACAACGATAAAACAGAGGATGGTGTCAGAAGCAGGCGACTGGAAAGCAGGGAGTTTCTGAGTTAAGTAGAAGAGGAAGGAGGTAATCTGACATATAGCAATGGTATGGGGAGAAACTTCAGATTTGATTTAGGGAGAGAGTGGGTGGGATGTCAGGAAATGCATGGAGATGAGACAATAATATAATGGGGAGGAGAATATTCATCATAAGAAGTAGCCACATTTGGTGTGTGGGTGTGAGAGAGACTGGGGTTATGCTTCATAAACAACAGCACTAGCTGACTTGGCAGCATTTGATTTGTCCTTCTGAAAAACTCAAGATTTTCATATTGGGAAGCATAACATTAATACCAAGACATATCAATATATATCATACCGAACACAAAATTCTGTCCACCAAACTCATGCTGACAGAAAGAAAATCAATTCTGTGTGGCAAAAGTTCCTTGAAAGCTGGAAGTTATGACAGTCTTTGTTTCAGTTAGATAGCTTTGCTGTATGCAGTGTGATTTTTCTAAGATTCCAATAGAGTAATATGACAGTGGCAACATTATTTCTTCAAGTATTTCTTTTTTAGTGACTTTAAAAGCTGTGATGAAGACTAACAAAAGCAGCTCTTCTTGCCATTTCCCTATTTCCCTATTTATGTGAGGTCATGGAAGGAACACAATGATATACTGAGCATGAAAAGAAGCACAAATTGAACACTGTATATATTCTGTCTCTCAATTGGAGAGGATCATATCCAGATGTTTGATTTTTTTGCTTCCAACCTGTATACTGGATGGATGCCAGTTAGCAAGTGAAACAGGCTTGTGCCATCATATTTGTATACAGTCTGGAAAACACTCGTGAAATAGTATCCTTTTCCCCAACACAGCATAAGAATATGAATAATAGCAAAGCATAAAAGCTTTGCTATCTCCATTCTGTTTAATATTTTATAATAGCCAGCCAGATACACACATGGGAAGATTCACAAAATTTGAAAAGAAGATAATAGCTTCCTTTCATTTCCCAGCAGATAGTAGTTAAACAGACATCAAGAAGATTACCATTTTTAGCCTGAACCTCCATTCATTCATTTAATCATCTTTGGAAATGCTCGAAACCAGGGGTACCCAATCTGTGGTCTGTGGACCAGCACCAGGTCAGTTAATGCCAGAAACTGGGCCACACAAACAAGTGAAGCTCCATCTGCACACAAAACCACACCCACTCCAATACGTGGACAAAAACTCTCCATGGAACTGCTCTCTGGTGCCCAAAAGGTTGGGGCTGCTGTTCTAAACTATTGACAAGCACCACAAATTTGGTAATTAAATCTTCACTGGCAAAGAAAGGACTTGTGATTAGAAAAACTACCTAAAGTATAATGTATAATGATGTAAAAAATTTACAAATGTAAAAAAAATAAAATTTATTTAATTAAAAAAAGAAAAAAAGAAAAACTACTTAAGGTGTTCTATTTTAGGCAATTATTAAAGGTAGGTAATCTTGTCTGATTATTGCCGAAATAATTATAAATAAAATAAAGACAAAGAACTATATTTATAAAACTGAATCATATAGAATGAATCATTACCTGAAAATGTGGTAATATTATAATAGAGGCATATTTTCTGTGAATTTCTGGCAAAATCCAGATTTTTAGAATGAAGATTTTACAATTACAAGTTCATTATTTCACCTGAAGATACTGAATAACTGACCCATTACATAAGCTGTAATTTTTATAAAGTGGAATAAATACTTCCTAACACTGCAATATGTTTTAAGAATGAGCAGTCTTTGACCTTCAAGCTGTTAGGAAAAAGTAGCTCAAAAAATAAAGATAAATAGTGCAAAACCAAATTACAAAAACTCAATTCAAATAAAATCCAATACAAACAAAAATTTCAACCCTTTTCTCTCTCTGTCATAAATCATCTCAGAAGACTTTTCAGCAAGTCTTCTTAAGATCTCCAGCTCGATGTTCCCCAAGTATTCAACTTGACAGGATGGCGTCAAGATAAATATCCTGATGCTGTTCTTGCATATGGCTTTGCAGTGCAATATATTATGTTCTATAGAATTTCTTTTTGGTATGGATGCTTAAATTAAATTTTGTGCTGTTAACTTTAGTGCTTATATATTAAAGCAAATTTCAGAGGCCAAAATATTTTTATTTAAAAATATGTGTTTCCCCATTCACACTAAAGCATTTCTTGGATGATACAATTCTCAATTGGGTCCTGAAACAAATTGATAACAAATGCAACAATTTGAGAATTACAGTTAGTCTGCAGAGATAGGGATGATATGTAAACAGCCTAGCTGAAGCGTTCTAGACCAGCTGCAGATTTTGAATTGCCTCAAAAGACTTCCCAACACAGAGCACATCACAGCACCCAACTGCTTTGGGATCAATGCATGAAGTGCCATCACCAAAACATTCTGGTCCAAGTCCTAAGTAGTACTTCAATCAAAGACAAGTGAAGGTCTTTCTAGATACAACTTCCACGTTCTTCTTGCACATGCAGCAAGTCTAAGAAGTGTAAGAAGATTCCCAAATTATGAACTCCTCATTTTAGGGGATTTGATTCTGGAAAGAATAATTATTGGAGACAGTGGTATCAAACATCTATTGTAATAAAGCAAATGGGCTTTGTATCAGTTTAATATAAGCTTGTTTTAATCCATCTTTGCTTTTGATAATATACAAGGTTCAGCCTAAGAGATTGATATATAAATGACTGTCATCTGCTTATAATACTAGGATAACTAACAAATGTCCTTTGTCAGTAAATTTATATAGATGTTAAATAGAATATTGTAAGGGAAATCTTTAAGCCCTGATGCTTTCCCCACTGGAACAAACAAATTCTTTACTATGGCCCACAGATCGGAACCACTCCCATTCATATAGGAGTTGACTTCTATCTCTTTGAGATGCTCCAGCAAGATTTATTATTTATTTATTTATTAAATTTATACCCCGCCCCTCTCCTGGGACTCGGGGCGGCTTACAGGGGAGAATAAAAAGTCTAT
>JANHFQ010002748.1:127750-142476 GCA_032468035.1 Aparallactus werneri
GTCAGCATATTGCCTCCAATAATCTGGGTCCCCATTTTATCAACCTTGGAAGGATGGAAGGCTGAGTCAACCTTGAGTTGGTCAGAATGGAACTGCTGGCAGTAAGCAGTAAGTTAGCCTGCAATAATGCATCCCCAGTGAGTCACCATGGCTCTTTGCTAATAGTTACTGGCTTTTTAAAAAAACATCTGCAATTAGCTTGGCATAGCCATGTGCAGATAAGAAAACAAAGTTATGCAATGGCATGTTTCAAACAGAAACACAATAATTCTTTTTGAAACTCTCAGTAGATTAGGACACCACAGGGAATGTGACCTTGCTGGTTATAATAGCAGGATCATTCATTGTTCCACCATCTGGTAATTAATTTTCAGGTATGCAACTGACTCTTGCCAGGCACCCCAATGAGAAGGAATGCAGCTAACTTATACAATGGGTAAGAAAGAATTAGTAATCACTGGACAACCCATGGCATGTTGGGTCATTCTTTCCACATATAATATAATCTGGCACATTTCCTTTCCCTTAAGGACCCTCAACAGAACCCCAGTGAAGCCTCCTCCTCCTCCTCCTCCTCCTTCTTCTCAGTTGATCTGCAGAACTGCCTGCCACTTTGCTGGTGGGAGGGGAACAAAGGGACTCGAGCACTGCAAGGAAAACTGCATCCCACTCCCATTCTAATGTGTCCCTAAGGGTCCTGTCCCTCCAGGGAACAGGAGAGCTCACTTGTTGGCTCCTGGAGCCCCCAGCCAGCCCTATTTTACCAGCAAGCAACCAAGTTGCTCCCTCATTCTTTCCTTGCTGTCCACTGTTATTAAGAGATTTAAGATATTCAACCTTGGTTCCAAAGCAGCTAATTGCCACTCACTCTTTGGGCCTTGCTGCCAACCAACTAGTCACAGGGCCAAGATGGAGACAGGCAAGATGATGAAGATATGCCCCTCCTATCTTTCTTTGCCTATGGATTTCTGGGAAATGTATTCAGAAATCATGATCACATGACTGAAGCTAACAGCAGCAATGCTGCAATGGCAACTGCAAATACAAGTGGTTCTTGACATTTCAATTACATGGAAGTAATGGGTCTCAGATTTTGGAAGCATTCTTTAAGTTGGGCCACTTGTGGTACCTTAGTTCAAAAATTGTTGCCCTATAATGCACCAGTTTTTCCACTTGAAAGCTACAAAAAAAAAGAGGATAACTTTAGTAATATATAAATTCTGTTCAGATCCTAACTCTGATAGTTGGCCTAATCAAACCCAAACACTTGCTAAGAGTAAAATTGATAGCCATTGACTCCACTAATGGACTTCTGAACCTTTAAGCAACTTTAGGAAAGCACAAGAATTTCAGAAAACAAGTGGCAAATTGATCAAATCCAAATTCCTTCCCCATCTTCTACATGGATGTATTTTAAAATATTTGGGGTAGATTTTCTAATGACTCAAACTGATAAGAGAAAGCAATACATCAGTTAACATAATTTTTTTTTGCATATATGTATGTATTTAGGTCTTTTGCAGGGCCTACCAGAGATCCCAAAACTGATAATTCTGACCAAGCAGACAAAGCAGTCTCACCAAGCCATGCTATGTAGAATGTGGTTTCTCTACAGTAAGTGGGAAAGTATCCACATACTACAATCTGTCCTTGGCATAGCTATGTGCTCCACAAAAGGCTTCATTCGCCATTGTCAGACTAAGCTCAGTTATGAACACACCCCATGAGCCAATAATGGTTGAAGGCTCAGGCCATTTCCTCCTGTGTGTGAGAAAGAGATAAATCTATATCTTCCTTTGTTTACTGATTTCAACGGCTTACTGCTTGTAAATGCTTTAAAGTTATAGCTTTCAGACAATTGTACATATTTGCCTTTCCACCTGCAAAGTCCCATATTCTATTGCAAATAGAGCATCTATTTATCAGAATAGAGGAGTGATATTGGTTGGATATATGGAAACAACTGAAAAGGATACCAATGCTCAATCCAGTATTTCTGCTAGCCATCTTGTATGACAAACATTGCCCAAATATGTTTATCTGGCAATAATATTAATATCCTTTATGTGCCAGATTACAGTAAAGGTTATCTGTACTAAAACATCTAGACAGAGTTGGAACTAAATCATTGAACAAAAATCCAGGATCGGTTTCTCAAAAATAATTAACCAGAAAGCAACAGATGGTATCAGCAGAAGCAGAGAATGTTATACTCAGCACCAGCACAGGTAGAATGTAGCCTACTAGGGCTGATGTTGCTTTCCACAATATCCTTTCTGCAGGTTAGACATCTGGAACTATGAATATAATTTCAGGTGTTCATGTTATTCTTTCTACTTTAAATATATAGTTTTTCTTTTCCCAACAAATAACACAAACATATAAAATAAATATATTTTAGGAAGAGAGAAATAAAATGCATTTTATTTAAATAGCATCACTTTGATGCTATGATTTAAGTGGGAAACCATACATACATGTATCTATAAACACAGACACACACTTCTCAGAGTTTTGACCATAACTGAAACAGATGTAGCTATAAAGCACTGAACAAAGCAAAGTGAAAAGAATTTTAATGCTGTGTTTCACAAATGAAATAATACACATGGCAGCTAAAGAAGGAACCCTCGCTCCACCTAGGACAAATTATTATTTGTCCTTCTTTGTGGTAGCTTTTAAATTTAGCTACTGCTGTGGATTTTACTCTGTTACTCTAATTTATGCAAACTTAGTTCTTGTTAATTAGGTTCATTTTTCCACTTTATTTGAATTTTACACGTAACCCACCTTGGATTACCCAGATTAATAAGATATTAATGTATAAATCAATATAAACATTGAAAGCAATATAAAACATTGAAAGTAATTTCCGGGTATAGCAAACTTACTAGTGGCCTGAGCCTCCTACTCATTTGCCCATTCAAATATATGAAATCAAAACTTGGAGAAAATATACTTTGCTTACACTGGCAAAACTGTTTGAGCAGTGAGGCTTCATGGGCAACTTTGCTTGAGTTGGTGGGCCAGGTAGATGGTGACGATTCCATGGGCCTCTGTGGATTTGTACCATATTTCAGCACTCCCACAACTCATGCATGGACCTTCCAGGACTCTCTTATCCACCCGTGAGGTACCATGGGCGATCCTTATCTGAGACTCCATCTACTTAATAACCACATCATCACTTAGCAATCACAGACAAGAGTGCCAAGATAGCAGCCTTTGAGTGAAACAGTCCTGTGACATCTTGCTTAATGAGAGCTTCACTCAGCAACTGAGATTTACATTCTAATTGTGGTGGTAAATCAAGGGCTACCTGTATAGGAAACAGCAAAATGCAACAATACGTAGCTGAAGAAAATGAGTTATTTTGATTTCAGGGAGCCTTGTGTGTCCTGCAGTGAAGTTTCATTGTCTACAGGTTCATATTTTACTACTAATCAGCATGTTGTTTTGTATCAAGAACAGATTATTGCTTCCTCTATTACTAATGACAATGGGAAGGCAAATTCTGGAGCAAGACCATAGGAAGTAAAGAAGAAATCATTTCTACGTCCAAACTTCCTCCATTGATAATAATAGCATCATTTTGATAGAGAATCACTGGGAAGGGAGCGCAAATAACACATTTCCTCTCCATAATGATTCAGTAGCAGATGAATATAATATAATGTATGCATATGTACGCCCCTTATGATATCCCATGGCTAAAATATGTTATCTATGCTTTATAGAATTCTTATCTGCATGTTGATTAAATTGAGTAATATTTATCTAGCTCCTTTACTCTGGTATTTCTCTCTTTTGCATTTATGAATTTGTTTATTTGGTATACAGATGTTTAAAAATACCAGAGTTTCTATTAAAGAATTTGCTCCCGCAAGGACTTTATCCTTCTCTTTCCCATCTGAAAAGAAAGTACCGGTATGCTGGTAGAAATTGTGTGCAATTTGAAAAAGAGCTTACATCAGGAAGATTTGTATGAAGTATCTAGCAATTGAGAAATTAATTCAAAGAATGAAAGAAAAGTTATTTGCATTTTTAAAAATGTTTCTCTGACTATTTATAGCAATAGCTATAAATTGGGAAGGATGTTAGAAATATTGCAAAAGCATCTATGTACTTTTTAAACCACAAATTCCTTCAGACAGTAATGCTACCCTATTAAAGAGGTTACTTAAGCAGAAAAATATTCAGTCACATATCCCAATTTAACTCATGGAAGATTAGTAATCTGAGGACAAAACATAGGTGGAAGGTACAGATCTCAGGATCTAAAGTTCAAAAATGGAATTAAGGCTGGAAGAACTTTCTTCTGAGTCATTAGAAAACTGAGGTAGACATTTCTGGATTAGCTGATTTACTGTTAGTCAAATCCATCAGTATATACTTTTTCAAATGAAACAGTTGTCTGTTCCACAAAATATTTCCCTGTTGTAAAAAAAAAACATACGGTAATTTTCCTTTCCTGTTGCATACACCCCAATTGGTCACGCCATCTTAGTCATACTATGTTATGTTGCATGTCAAAAATGCTATAGGAAATCAATACTGAAGCAACAGCTCATGAAAGAGGTCAACAATGCTGAATATTTGTCACATGGTCAAAAAAGGCCATTGCCTTAGTTCCCATTAATAAGACTAATGGGCACATGAGACTTCACCATCAATGCTAATGACAGAAGATGGAGTTTCCCTACAGGCTCTGTGTCATGTCTTCAGTTGATGACTTTATTGGAGAGAATGAACCTATTCTTTGCAATACAACTTGTTGAACCCTGTGTCCTGTTCAGAGGTGATATTCAGCCAGTTCCGACAGGTTCTCAAGAACCAGTAGCGATAATTTTGAGAACCAGAAAATACCACCTCTGATTGGCCGACCCCGGCAAATACCAACTCTGATTGGCTGACCACATAGCCACACCCACAAACTATGCCCACAGAGTAGGTAGCGGAAATTTTTGAATCCCACCACTGGTCCTGTTGCCTCCTGAGGCCTTGAGATGTCAGCCAGTGAAATATTGCTATTGAAGACCAATCTGAAATTGGAAGTTTCTGGTTTTCACATTGGTAGCATTAATGCATTATATTACTTATCCCACATCGTACTGTGGGGTCCTTACAGGGAACATCAAAAGCTCCTAGTTTTCTGTCTCTATATTGTAGAAGATAACAGCTTAAATTTTGAAAATGTAGGAAGCAACATAGCAAAGGAGACAAACACAGCACAAAGTGATGAATGGGAGGGACTACAATTACAAACTATTGCTTCTGGGATTTAAAAAGAGGGGTTGTGTCAAAGGCTCCAGGCCAGCTCAGTTAATTTACTATATCTGAGCTGCAGAATTCTAGGCAAGCACAGATGACACCAAAGGGACTCAGCCAATTGTATTTTGCTGCCTTCTAGTGATAGGCCAGGTTTTTGCAGCCCAGATACCATAGGCAGCCTAGATCAGCTGTTTTTTTGCTCTGGGGGATCACGTGCGTAGGCATGGGGGGTTGCATGCACATGTGGGGGGGGGGTCAAACACATTGCATTATGGTGTGGCACACACAGGTGCACGCAGGCTCGTACCCACGCACTTTCAGCACACAAGGACAAAAAGGTTCATCATCACTGCCATAGGAAAACTTCATCATCTTGGGAGGAAATTCCAGGTAAAAAAATAAAGCAAGGAAAAATGGAAAGAGAATTCTAATTGGAAGCTTTCTTTGCAACTTTTAAAGTGGTTTTAAAGACTGATATATTTTTCTAAACTTTTAATAGTTTTATTGCCTTCTCTCTATTATTAATTTTTATTTGATGCTTTTTAAATTATGAGTTGTGTTTTCGATTGCTTTGTTTTTAAAATTTGTATATAAATACATTTGCCAGAACCCAAAAAAGGGATAAAATAAAAATATAAGCTGTACTAGTAATAGTAGAAGTGGTGATGGGGAAAATGGTACTGGCACTTATTTTACACTGGTAAAGGTATGATAACATCTGGCAGAGAGGAAAAGAAGGAGAGGTACAATTTTAAAGGTAAAAACAAGGAGACTGCGCTAAATACAGGAGAAGATAGTAAACCAATTCACAAAGGAATATCATGGTCTAAATAAAGGATGGAAAGCACGCCACCCTCTATTGAAGTCCAGCTCACACTATTGCTTATTAATGGCCATGCTGGCTGGCATTGCTGTGAATTATAGTTCAGCAACATTTGAGACTTTGAGACAGTTTCCAGACTAGGTTTATACAATCAGTAAATATTTAAAAATTTCTGGCAGAGCTTTATACAGAAGAACAAGGAAAGCCAGTGATTAGAAGACTTTAGTAGTGAAGAGGCATAAGTTAGGTTTTGTTTTGTTTTGTTTTCATTGAGGCCAGGGATGGCTTTCATGATGTTGAATAGAGAAGAATAGCACAATTTGGTGATGGATTGAATGTAAATGAAAATAAGTAGGAGACATCAAATTGGCTTTGTGCCTGATTGACAGGATGGGTAGTCATGTTGTCAAGAAGATGGAAAGCAGTAGAAGAAAAGAAGGATTGGAATGGAAGATTAAACAGTTCCATCATATCCTTTTCTAAGCCTTCTGAAGGAATAAATGAAGACCTGGAACTAACCTTTAGGCAGAATTTTGCTAGGAGATTTCCAAGTTACAGTGTTTCAGGGGAGCATCAGATCTGGATTCTAATCAGATTGATGCTAGAAGAAGTTTTTTCATAGTCCTTCAAAAATTAAAATCAATGAGCTCCATCTGCTTGCATTATCTATTTCAAACAATGCCATAATACATAGTGATTCCCCCTCTGCCCCCACTTCTGTTTATTAAGCAAACATTCCTCAGACAAACGCAGATATAATTTATTTGCTTACAAATTCAAATAATTTAATAGCATTCCTCTGACTGCTGAATTGCACCTATGTAAAACCAAAGGCCTTAAAATATGCTCAAATAATGCTATTTATTATTAAGATAAAGAGCTGTTAATGATGCCTATGGGTTACTCTGCAGTATTGTGAATTTTTATGCTCTCATAGAAATTTGGCTAATGCCAAAGAATTTCTATAGTTAAGAAGTTTTCTTCATGAATGTTAGGTCATAGCACACTTACTATCTAAGTACATTATTCAAGAACTATCATTAGTTGGAAAGAAGGAAATCAGAAAGAAACTGGGGGTGATAGTTTTTTTAAAAATGACTGAGTGAATTTATTACTCTTATGATTAAATTTAAAATTTAAGAAGTTTCTAAATATAAAAATGAACAATGGGGGGAGATAAAAATGCACAAGCATAGGAAAATGGCAGATAAATTATAATAAAAATCACAATGGATCACATTTATGGTCCATTTAATCCAACTCCCAATTTCTGCAGTGTTGAACTGGAGGCCACAAAAAGAGTATAAAATAAGAGAATAACAGCAACAAATTTGGTCCTCATCTTGCTTACAACCAATATTGTTTAATATTTGTTAAACAATATTATATAAGAAATAATATAAGAAAAGAAGATGAGATTACTTTTACATCTTAGATTTTCTAGTAATATGTAATGAAGACAGACAAGTTTCTTCTGTCTCAACTTTTCTCTAGAATTAAACTGAGGATCTTCCTTTTAGACAAATATGGCATTTCTCTGAACATACAGATTGTACATACCGTACCTGTCATTACAAGTAGCTACTGATTGCACCTACAAATGACCTAACTATTATTTAGACTGAAACATAAGCATAACTAATGTTTATTTTTAATTATTGTCATTATGTCATAACAACCAGACAATTTGAATTGGAGATACTTATATTTAAAATTTGAAGAATGCTTCCCCTCAAGACCAGATTTCCCCATGTTACTAGTTCTAGATCAAGTTTTGTTTGGATTATAACCTCCAGAATCCCCAGCTAAAGATGCCAAAGCCTAGAAAAAATGTTTATTTATTTATTCAATTTATATGACTGCCCATCTCAAGCATGAATATAGATTTTAACAGAGAATATACATATACAATACACGCACATACAGTATACATACATACATAACATACTACATACATGCATACAATATATGCTGGTTCTCACAGAATGACCATTAAACCTGGTCCCATGACATGAAGTTGAAACCAAAGACACGTGGAAGTCACCAGACTGAGGAAAGCTGATCTAGACCCATTTAACCCTGATTCCTAAAAAGATTTAAATATATGGATAAAGAAAAACAGCCTTGTTTGCACAGTACTTTCAATACTTGAGGTTGAAATGAGGATAAAATTGATTTGCTATCTGACCTAGTCTCATATCATATAAAGGAGACAATGCTTCTCAATAATGAATTGGATGCATATGACAGATTGAAAACTTTGGATGAATAGATTTAACCATGATAAAATGATACAAATGAATTTATATTAGACATAAATCTCCGTGAAGATCTAGAATCACCTGGTGAAAATTTCACAGCGCACACCAATCCAGCTGATATAAAAAAGATCTCTTTATTTCATTCTGGGTTTTGTGCTTTCCCATGCCAGTCTGTTTTATGATTCCTCACAGCTTTAATCCACATTAAAGCCAAAGCCTAACAGCACCTCTTGCACCATCCAGGTGGGCAGGAGAAAGGGGAAACAGCTCATTCACAGATGCAAAAGAACACCTAGAGAAGCTTAGCAATGAATTTGCCCTTCTGTTGTGTTCATCTGGCAACACAGAATGACAGAATAAATCCAAGCAATTCTGGTTACCAGGATCAAAAGCCAGGCTTCTGTATCAGAAGATGGAGAGCTGTAGCTGCCCATTGATTCCAGAGCAACATGTCCATCTCAAAGCTACTGGTCCAATTCTCCCCATCACCAATCCCTTTTAGAGCCTGATTGAAGTTTTCTACCATGCTGACCTGTTTGCTTGGCAGCCTGAAGCAGCTTAGTTTTACAACATTTTCATTTCATGGCCCAGCTTCCTTTAGTTCATATAGGCCTGTGCCACCCCAAAATTCAAATCATCCAGGGCTTTTGTTAAACAAGTCACTATAACGATGGTGCCTCATGGCAGGCCTTCTCTCTCACTCTGCTTGGTTTGATATTCCCTCCAGAACCATTAAATCACAGCTTGCCTTAAAAGCACCAGAGCACTCAGACAGGCCAGGGGCTCTGGTTCTTTCATTTCTCTATGATATTTTTTACATTTTTTTTTCTATCTTGCGGCACCCTTAACATTAACCCAAAATGACTTCTAGTATTTTTTTGAAAAGATGGGAAAATTTCTTAATTGCCATTTCTTTGGGCTGATGTAATCTCTTTGGTTGCTACTACTCATTCAAAGGACAGTCAGCCCATTACAACATTGAATCTCCACCCTCATCTTCATCACTCTCCTTACATGCAACAGTGCATATTTATTTATCTTTATTTTATTTATCCAATTTATTTGCCACCCATCATGATTAAGGTGAAAGTATCATCCATAACAACCCCAGAGGCAGCAAAAAAAAAAGCTACTAAATCTGCATAGCACTTTGCAACTCTGTGAAGCATTTCACAGCTATCTTATTCAATTTGCTGCTTCAGAGCAGGTCCTCATTTTGATTGTTGAATCTCTTCAGCCACTTCTCTATAGTGAGCTTTTAGGATCTCCCAGCTACCACTGAGATAATACAAAGCCTCTCCTTATTATTCTTATTGCTCTTTATTGGCACAGTACAGGATGAAAACAAATCATAACTAGTTAAGAAAAAACATTTCATGAGATGATTTCACAGGGTTCGAAAGGGTTTGGATGTCATCAAGCCAACCTCAGAATCTGATAAAGCAATCTGGCTGATGCTTTGTTGAATCAAAATTAACCCTTTCAAAAATTTACACAATTCAAATATCACTCATACTTCTTGACTCTTTGGGAAGGGAGTATGTATATGTGTGCTTTTGAATCAATATTAACTCTTGGTGACTTCCTGACAAGTCCCTACAGTTTTCTTGGCAAGATTTTAGAACTGAATTGCCATTGCCTTCTTTCTTCTCTTTGAGAGACTAGCCCAAGATCAGCCATCTGTCTTTGTACCTAAGGCAGAATAACAGAGTTGGAAAGTCATTTAGTCCAAACCCCTGCCCAAGCAGGATACCCTATACCATTTCAGACAAATGGTTGTCCAATCTCTTCTTAAAAACTTCCAGTGTTGGAGTACCCACAACTTCTGAAGGCAAGCTGTACCACTGGTTGATTGTTCTTTCTGTCAGAAAATTTCTCATTTCTAGATTGAATTTCGCCTTGATCCATTGTTCCTTGTCTGGCCTTCGGGTGCTTTGGAAAATAAATTGTCCCCCTCCTCTCTGTAACAGCCCCTCAAATATTGAAACACTGCTATCACATCACCCCTGGTCCTTCTCTTCACTAGACTAACCATGCCCAGTTCTTGCAACTGTTCTTCATATGATTTAGCCTCCAGGCTCCTAATCATCTTTGTTGCACTTCTCCGCATTCTTTCTAGAGTCTCAACATCTTTTTATAGTGGGGTGATCAATACTGGATACAATTTTCTATGTGTGGCCTTACTAAGGCTTTATAGAGGGGCTCTAGTACCTCACATGATCTTGATTTAATCCTTCTGTTAATGCAATTTGGGATTACATTGATTTTTTTTCGCAGGACTAAAATTTACAATCTCCTGATTTCTAGCCTGCGGCCTTAACACTAAACTGGCTCACTTAACTATCTAGCAACCAACTAAGTACAAAAATATCATTCATCATCAATGAGAATTTTCTTCTTATTCAAAAAACAAGTCAGAACTAAATTCTCTTTCAAGAACTGAAATAAGTATTAATAGAAAAAATTGCAGGATAACTGTAGGCTATTTCTTCATGAGCTGCAAAGGATAAAAATGTAAATCTAACACTTCTAGATGGCAACTACCTAGAAAAACCTGAAGCAGCTCTGCCTCATAAAGGGCAAGGAAGTAGGATCTCCCTGGATCTGATATTTCAAAATGTAGAGCTGGCTTTGGCCTCTAAGTTAGACTTAGAACAAGTTAGATAAAGTGAATTATGTAGTAAATTATATTGCATTGGAAAGCTCTATCTCTCTTTATTTCTGCAAGCATTACAATGTATTTGAAGAAGAGCTAAATATATTACTATATTTGCAAATGATGTTTCAAAGTGAAACATTTCAATGTGAAGATCTACTTCCCCATTTCTATAGGTCCTTTGGAAACATCAAGAAATCAGACAAGGAGAAATTGAAAGATCATGACTGTATAATTACCATAATGTCAGCTATACAATTGGAAACAGATGCTTGGAAACATGAAACTCTGTACCTTGTTGCTTATGGGAAATGATACCCAAATGGGGTTTTCATAGCAAGATATACTTGTCAATAATAACTAAAACTCAGTTTTATACTTTACTGCTGAGTTGCCCTATTTGAACTCACCCTTGAAGTCACAAAGTTTTCTATAATGACTGTGTGTTTTTTATCATTTGGCTGGAGTATGCTCAATGACTATGTAAAACTGACAGTTAGGAAACTAAAATGGAAAATTGAGTGAGAAGAGGAATGGAGTATGGCTCACTGACTAGAACAATGAAAATTCTTCAGCTTTATTGAAAATCCTGATTCTTTCAAAGAAATGACAGACTGAAGATTAAATTGATGAACAAATTGTACCTGATAGCATCTGAATAGTTTGAGATTCCACAGCAGATGTAAGGAAGTTATGGCTCCCTAGCTGTTGTAGACTTCAGTGGTTGCATTTTAACAACATCCATCACCATTGACCATGCTGGACTGCTGAGAGTATTAGTTTGACAATATCTGCAGGACCAGCTCCTCTATGTTTGTTTTAGAGAAAGAATAGAATAGAATAGAATAGAATAGAATAGAATAGAATAGAATAGAATAGAATAGAATAGAATAGAATAGAATATTCTTTATTGGCCAAATACGTTTGGACACACAAGGAATGTGTTTCTGGTGCATAAGCTCTCAGTATACACATAAGCAACAAAGTGATAAATCATAACCATAAGATACAATCATAAATCATAAGTTACAATTAACAAAGTGTTAGTCATAAGTTATTGATAGGAGGAGGTAATAGGAAAGATCAGCAGGTTAATTGTAACACTACATGGTTAGATATCCTTAGACATAAGACAGTGTTGTGGGCATTACATGTTCAGCAGAGTGTTGGCATGAGTCTAGTTGTTTTTGAATGTCATGTCCTATAACCACATCCAGAGGGGAGGAGTTGAGACAGTTTATGTCTGAGTTGTGATTGATATTTTCTTGGCCCTCTTTCTGGCTCGTGCAGTATACAGATCCTCTGTTGAACTGTATTAAGCTCAATATCCCGGGATCAACATTTGGTTCCCACCTAGAGAACATAATTAAGTGCATAGCATGATGGCAACTAGGAGTTATTCTAAATCCAAACATATCATATGGCCTGTGACCATTTAGGGATCACAATGAGCAAATTGGAATTGCAATAGATAACAAAGGTTGCATTCCCCACCCCACATAACCTCATAAAAGGGAGAGAAATTCATTTAACTGGCCATATGCAACTATAATTTCACCACGACTCCACTGCCTGAAAGCCCAGACACCTTTATCGGTCTTCCCCCTTTGGGTGGCAGGCAGTAAATTTTTTTCACCTTTTAGTAAACATGTCACCTGCAACCATCACCTAAACCACATGGTTGTCAAAAAGATAGATTCCCTGTACAATTTGTTTATCCCTCCCAGTTAGCTCTAGCTAGAAAGACCCAAAAATACATATATCCACATAATGATAGCCTGTCTGGGCCAGTGGTTAAGAGACACACACCGGATCTTCCTAGTTATTAACAAATAGGAAAGTGCAATACTGGAAACATTTCTGTGGCTGACATACATACTGTAGTTATAACTTTCAGCAATCCTGATTTTCTTTTCAGATCTCTATAAGTTCAGTGAATGTAGCATTCACTGAAGCTTTAGAGATTTATAGCCCCAGTATTAGCACCTTCTACTGCTTCCCCTCCTTCTCAGAAAGTAGCAGGGTCAATCACCATGATTTAACATATTTCAGAACACCCTAGACTAGGGGTCCTCAAACTATGGCCCACGGGCCAGATATAGCCCACCAAAGCCATTAATCCAGCCTGTGTGGGACCATGAGGCTGCCCTGCCCACATCACCCAACCTATCTGCCAACACCCACCTGCCTTCTGGAGGCCGAGGAAGCCAAAAATGGGAGGCGCAGAGGCCTCAGGAGGCCTAAAATGGGCCGATTTTTGAGTGGCAGAGTGGTTCTGGAGGCAGAGGAGGCCAAAAATGGGAGGCACAGAAGCCTCAGGCCTCCAGAGAGAGAAGGAGGGAGGGAGAGAGAGAGAGAGAGAGAGAAAGATACAAACACAGAAGTCCTCACACATACCCCAAGGCAGCCACATCCCTTCACTAACCTGATTTCCATCCCCAGGAGAATAACAAATCAAAGTTTAACTTGTGTGTATTGTTTAATGGACTGCTAAATTGGCCACACCTACCCAGTCACATGACCACCTAGTCATGCCCAGCCAGCCAGTCTGGTCCCCCAAAAGTGACCATGAATTGGCCCCCTGTTTAAAAAGTCTGGGACCCCCTGCCCTAGACTGATTCAAAGGCACTTTCTTTCAAAAGACAACTGGACTTTCTTGTTTTGCTTGAAGATATTTTGCTTCTCATCCAAGAAGCTGCTTCAGTTCTGACTGAACAGTGGAGACTCAATGGTGGAGACTGAAGAAACTTCTTGGACTGAAGAATCTTCAGGCAAAAGAAGAAAGTCCAGTTGCCTTCTGAAAGAAAGCACCTTTGGGACAACCATGGCCTGCATAACTGAGAATCACCATAGACCCTAGACCAAGGGTCTTCAAACTTGACAACTTTAAGACTTGTGGACTTCAACTCCCAGAATTCCTCCTCCAGTCATATTAGCTCAGGAATTCTGGGAGTAGAAGTCCACAAGCCTTAAAATTTCTAAGTTTGAAGACCCTTGCGCCCTAGACTGATGATCAGGGAAATTTATAACAGCAATCTACTTCTGCTCATTACTTATATCAGATGCACATGCAGCCAATCACTTGAACTGCAGCAGGTTCTTTGACAAGCAGTCACTCAAATCTGGAACTCCCCTGGCCTTAAATATTTAATGTATTTGCGTACTTAGTATAGTTATTAACATATACATACTGTACACTCAAAACCAGAAAATTACTACTCTAAACTCCCTAACTCTCCATAAATGTAGAATCATGAATATGTCAATCAGTGACTCTGGATCATGGGAAGGATGAAACCCAGTCAGCAATAGAACAAGGCTACCATATCTATTACAAACAATCCCAATAAAAGTGGGGGGAAATACTTTGAGGAATTAAATAAGATAATACTAAGATATATTTGGTTAGGGAAGAAAGCAAGAATAGGTCTGAAAATGCTACAAGACTTCAAAAAAAGAGGAAGCTTTGGACTGCTGGATTGGAAATTGTACTACCAGGCTTCGATATTAACTTGGGTGAATGAATGGATTCATTTGAGGCATAAAAGACTATTAACTTTAGAAGGGCATGACCTTCAATTAGGTTGGCATGCTTTTCTATGGTATTGGAAGAACAAGATACAAGTTACTTTCAAAGACATTATATTAGAAATGCATTGTTATCAGTATGGCTTAAAATTAAAGAAAAAACACTACCTGAAAATACAAGTCTGGC
>JANHFQ010002749.1:111549-123064 GCA_032468035.1 Aparallactus werneri
CCATGAGGGGGGACACAGATAGTTAGGGGCAATTTGCTGACTCTGTAAACCACTTAAAGTGGGCTGTAAAGCCCTGTGAAGGGGTATATAAATCTAAGTGCTAAATGATCTTAATCTATCATTTTATGAAGGCTTTAGCAAAAATGTAACATAGATACAAGATGCAAGCTAGCATTACAAAATGTGGTATTTTGTAATTACATGCCTTCTAATCCACAAGAAATAAACAACTACCACTTTTTAAACTTTTCAGGAAGAGTCATGCTCCAAAGTGAATAGCAATATGTGGCCCAGAGCTGCTTCACCAAATGTTGCACTCTTAATTTGCAGTCCCACATATATTTGCATAAAATATCACCTTGCACCCTAGACTGAAATGGACTGTCACAAACTAATCCAGAAGTCAAAATCCAGCGATAGATAGACATGAAGGAAAATGGAACACAGGCATAATCACTAGTAGATATAGGATAGGGAATATTTGGCAGCAGCCACATAGAAAAAAAAAACTTTAGTTCCAGACAAACTTTGCTAAAGACATGAATCTATTCTAGAAGACAGGGGAGGGCTATGATAAATAGATACGAGGCTCTTACAGGCAAAATGAAGAAGTCACAGAGGTAGGAAGAACTGATAACAAATAAACTTAATCTAGAGGGGACCAAGCTATAATAGAAGATTTAAGAGCTCTGAAACTCCCTTGAAGTCAACTAAGGCTTCAAACTGAATAGCAACAAACACCAGTTTCCTAGTGAATGCAGCTTATTTTAAAATGACTACTAATTTGGATTTTTAGGAGTACTGTAAGCTGTCCCACTCTGTCCCAGAATTCTGGGAGTTGAAGTCCACAAGTCTTAAAGTTGCCAAGTTTGGGGATCTATAGGCTTGTGTACTTTCAAATTAGTCTTATCTCTTAACAACTGTGAAGACAAGTCCCTGTAGCTTTCATGGCAATATTTTTAGAATATTGTCTGTTTCCCATTGTCTTCTTCCTAGGTTGACTTAATGCCTATAGTAGGGCTAGAACTCACAGTCTCCTGAATTTTAGCCCAATGCCTTTAACCACTACATTATATTCTATACATAAATTGAATAAATAAGGAGAGAGTCTTGTCTTTTCTGTCTTGTCAGCCTGCCAGTCTGTTTCATACAGTCTTTGACTTCTTGTAGTTATAGATTTTACTTGAAGACAATAAGAAATTGTGGTATTCCTATTTTCCTAATGACATTCCACAACTGGACATTCTCATAATAGTGCTGGAGGATTACAGGAATCAGTTCCATTTTTAACAATATAATTTGCAAGCAAATCCCTCTGTTTTTTTGCTTATATATGTAAACTCACATACATGTGAAATTTTATAAAGGTTGATTACATTGCATAGACCTTGACCATATTTTTAGCTGAGATTTTTTTAAATTTGAATTTATAATAGTAGGGATGCAATTCCCACACAGGATGGTAGATGGTAGTGTTTCTCAACCACAGCAACTTTCAGATGTTCAACTCTTAAATTTCTGGGAGGCTGATTAATTCTGGAATGATGTGGAGTCCTCCACATCTTAAAGTTCCTGAGATGGAGAAGCACTGGTCTATATTCTAGTATTCTTTTGTACTGCTCCCTATTTTTCACATTTAGAAGTCTGATTATGTACACAAACCATGTATTTAAGGGATTTGTGTGTCTGGTGCTAGATTGAGAAGAAGAAATTTTCCATCTAGAGAAGGGCTATGTTTTGTGTGTGAGCATATACTAAATGTTTATGGGGCACATGATAATGCAGTGGGAGAGAGGCCATATTATTAAAGCAGACAGAACTGGAGTTTCTATTGTTTTTCTTCCTGATGTTATCAAGAGGGGTTACAATTCTATTTGAAAGTTTCACTTCTTAAGCAACCCTTTGAAATGACAGGAAAGTCCTAGCATTAATAAATTGCTGCTAAAATAAATTTACTGTAAAATATTAGCCTGAGAGCTTATCTTTCGTTAGGTTGTGTTGCATCTTCACCTATTTAAAAAACAATGCAAAATTCAGTAATTAGTGTGTCACAAAATGCTCATTTATTTCTTCTTACTTGTCCTTTAGAATGATCTGCAGAGTTTAATCATTGAATTAGTAGGCCAATATGTTTAAATTATTTGAAGAATGAAAAATGTCTGATTTGCTTCTTTTATTTTGTTCTAGTGAAATATATATTGGTATTTATGTTTGTTTTTAAAAAAATCTTATCTCAAGCAGCTGTTTGGAACAATTTGTGTTTCTAAAATCATTAGGTAGCTTTGAATGTGACAGCTGATTATTTCAGAGCAAATGAGTAACTAATGGTGTCTCCTGTGCATGTTAGGTTATAAATAAACCCTATTGTGTTCGGTGAGGTTAGTTCTGTAGGATTTATTGTCCTTATGAATGTATTTTCTCTTGTGTGAGTCAACTAAGAACTCTGTTACAGAGTTGCCTATAAGTAGGAATAAGCATTAAGAGCAGGACCTGTTTCTTGTACCTTTTTTGATAGTTTCTATGTACTATTGCCATATTGTACTATGTACGGTACTATTGCCATATTGTGTTTATGTGCACATGTGAACATAAACTGAACTTTCTGCTGTTTTTCCAGCAAGAAAGGACCAATCCATTTGATGAATTTGGGTTAATTGAGGTTTATTTATAAAAAGATTGGCATACTGGCAAGTTAGCAGGAACCACATCATGTTTCTTGGGGGGAGGCACAATAATGCCATTTGTTCTTTTTTACTCTTTTAAACCAACACATCTGATTCATTTTTCCTAGATTAGTATGTGGGTTAGAGAACTTTGTCAGATTTTGCTGCTCAAAATCCTCCAATACTTGTGCATATTTTAAAGAAAATATTTATTTTACTCCTTATTAATTAATCTAATAATATATGGTCATCTAACTGGACAGTACAAGAAACTCTGGGTGGTGAACAAAGTAAAAACAAAGCATTCTATTAAACCACGAAAGACCAGATAAAACCACACTGAGGCTCAGTAAAATCACAAAATCATTGATACCCAAAGCAGAGCTCACATAAGGTACATTGGACGAGCCGGGTCTTCTTAGCTTTGCAAAGGCCAATAGAATTGGGATTGGCTACTGTATATTTCAGGGACAAGGTTTGAAGGATAATATGGATATTTAAGTATATGTAATTTTGAACATGTTTAAATTAAAATATGGAATAAAATAGATTTAACAATGAGTGTAGCGTATGTAGAATTAGATGGAGTGAAATTAGAACAGCCTATATGTTTCTAGTTTCGTGCACATGTTCCTCTCTACAATTGAAAATGTTCACATGTTAATACTTACGTCTCACTACAGCTGACTTTTGAAACCCATCTTTACTTTTATTGATTAGATTTACATCTTATCTTTTATACATGATGCTCAAGGACATGTGCATAGCAGGATCTGCTGTTTTTTTCTCTCAAGAGCCTTATGAGGGAGGTTACGTTGAGAACCAATTCATCTAAAACCACTTAGGAGGGCAGCTGCACATTTAAAAAATGGAAGTGGGAACTTGCATTGCACTGTTGCAGTCACCATTTCAACTTTTTTGAGCCTTTTGGCTAAGGTTGGATTAGAACCTGGGTTTGCCTTCTTCCAACCCAAGACCTAAAACCACTATACCATGCTTCTCATTTATGTAGTTCAGTTTGAGCTTTTGTGACAAAGATCTCTTTATTTATTTAAGCACACATATTTCTAAATGTTACTTTTTGTTAAGATGGTCAAGGACAGGGGTCGGCAACCTTTTTCCCTCAAAGAGCTACTTGGGGGGGTGTCCCATGGAAAAAAAAACTGCTGGGAGCCATTAAGTCTGGGTGGGCATGGCCAACTCGATGATGCTCCAACACAATCACATGACGCCCCCCTTGGCCACACCTAGGTGGGCTTGGCTAATTAGCCGATCCCACAGCCCATCTACATTAATAAAGGTAGAGATATAAACCCAGGATTGCTTTGCTGCAGCTTTGCACACCCCCTTCCCCCCCCCAAAACCCCAAACCCATTGCAGCCCATAACGGTGCCATGGCCAGAATTTGCCACTGGTGCATCTGGCCTGGAGGAGAAGTTGGCTAGCGGCGCGGGGAAATTCATTTGCCCAGCCCAGCCCAGCACTGGCGAGATTTTAGCATATAGGTGCACCTGTTTTGTCAAGTTGAGTGCCGATGACTCCCGGGGCAGGCCTCGTGGCCTGCTGCTTTCTTCGTAGCTGGCCACCAATCTTCGCCTGGCTGCCATGATCTCTGCCTGCCTCCTCCTTCCCCCACAGAACAGATCAGAGAGTGATCTGTCACTTCAAGCTAGGCGAAGCTGTCCTGCCAGCCAAAATGGCCTTCCGCATCTGCGCCATCTGGGAGAGCGGGCTGCTGCTGGTTGTACCAGCTGAGCATGCCGCCACAGGGATGGACAGCCCGGCTGCTCCCCTGCTGGAGAAGTGGCGGCGGCAGATACAAGGTGACCCAGGCAGCTTCTTGCAGCTCTGCCACTGCATGGGCTTCACGAGGGGCCTGCCAGACGCCGCTGTGGAGAAAAGACCAGACCAGGCTGGGAAGAGGGGTGTGGGGCCATCCAGAACAGCTGAAAGAGCCATAAGAGAGGTGCAAAAGAGCCACAAGTGTCTCTTGGCTCCCGGGCTGCTGACCTCTGGTCAAGGGCAATGAAGTTAGATATAACATTATATCCTGCTGAGGTGGCCTAGAGGTGAAGCTCTCACCTCACAATCAGGAGGTTGTGAGTTTGATCTAGAGACTGCCATTTGTCAGAAATGGTATGGGGGGTTTTGGGACTAGATGGCCTACAAAGTCCCTTCCAACTCCGGTAATCTATAATCTCTGTAATGATTAGAGATCAGGATAACCTCTGTGAAATCTCAATTTAAACATTTCCAGTTCATTGAGAGTTAAAATCCTGGCAGAATTTGATCGCAATGCAGGAAAATGCATCCTTTGGTAGATTGTTGCTACCACACAACCTCCCACTTTTAATCATATTCTTAAGAGCTTGGTAAACTCAGAAAAGAGCTGGCCAGTAGAAGAAAGTTCCCCCCTATAAGTTCAGTACAGCAATAGTTTGTAATAATTATATTCAATCTCTTTCTCTTCCTCCCCCACTTTTTACTGTCAGGCAGAACTTTTTGGAATGTTTGTCTATAAATAAGCTTGATGCTTCATCCAGTAAATCTTTCCAGATAAACAGCAGGTTATAGGTTAAATGCTATTTTACATTTAAGAACTTATCTTTATAATGAAAAATTAAGTTTTAGTACCCTGTGGCAGCAATTTAATTAAGTTCTGAAAAGGCAATGCTATTTGCTGAACACTTAACTACAGCAGAGCAAGCTATGGAATAGCTTGTACAAGTAGCTGATGTAATCCTCCAATCTACTTCCATGTGCCCATGATGCATGCAGAGATATAACTGAAGCAAAGGACATCCTCAAAGATGATCCAGCAACCTACAGATATCCAAATGTAGTACTTAACTCTCTGAAATTGTTGCTCTTAAAGTAGCAGTGATTGTACCAAAATGGCCTATCCAAATCCAAGATGGTGTTACCTAAATAATATTGGCATGATGGTGTTTTGATGCTTATCAAATAGAAGCTATAGTAAAGCATTTGAAGAGGTATCTGAAGAGTTCGATAATATTTTCTATCTGTCAGATTGTGATGTGTCACAGATAGTGGTAATTCTAATCTTAACTCATTAACCTTTTTCTTTTTCTCCAGGACGAACTCTGCTAGAAAAGCTCTCCAGTCAGCAGGAGAATGCACCCCAAGAAGAAGCAGAGAAGCTTTGCTCTTGGATCATTGCAATGGGTCTTTTGCTCCCCTTCAGTGACTGCTTTAGAGAGCCAAGTAGTCAGAATGCACAACAAAGTGCACCAGCATTTGATGTAAGCCATAGCTTAAACACTTGTTTCTATTTAACAGAGATTTTTGTGATAATTTGCTCTTTTATGTTCGCATTCTGTTAAATATTTCTTAAGATACTTACTTTGGGTTATCATTTAAATGTCCATAAGATATGCTGTCCTTTAAACATTTTATTTTATATACCCCAGGGATGTCAAACTCACATCATCATGGCGGCATCACGTGACATAACGGATTTTTTTTTACCCCTTTGCTAAACGGAATGTGGGCACTTGATGCATCTGGCCTGCAGGCCGGGAATTTGACAGCCCTGATCTACCCCTACTTTTTAACCAACATAGGCTTTTTCAGCACATGTCGTTCTTGACTTACAACTGTAATCAACCCTGGAATTACAGTTCTAAGTTGTTGTTATTGTAAGTTGTTGTTAGTGTAAGTCGTGGCACCATGTAATCAGACCTGATTTTTTTGGAAATTTTTGCAGCAATCTTCAAGCAAATGTCATGATAGTGAAGTAAATGCTACGGTTGTTAAGCAAATCCATTTTCCCTGATAGGTGTTTTTTACTAGAAGCAAACACCAGAAACTGGCAAAAAAAATGTCACAGTTCATAGTCCATAACTATAGGATAGAGCAGTCTTAAAGGTGACTCTGTTGCCAAGTGGCCTAAAATACGATGTACTTGACTAGGGTTGTGTGTGTGGCTGTGCAGCTATTGCAACTTTAAAAATAGATCCTAAGTAGCACTGGGGAAATCTGTTCCATCTTCAAATGGTTGCTAAGTGACTACTCCTAAATTGAGGATTGCCTGTATATTAATCTATACTAATGTATATTATCTATTGATTGGTTAAATAGAAATGCCATCAAACATGTGTCAACTTTTACCAATCACAAAGATATGTTTTCTCCAGAAGGATCTGCTCCCAAACTGTTCTTTATATTTTCCAATGTAATGTGCCCATCACCACTAAACATTTGGATCTGTCAGCCTTGCTGCTGATTGTTGTCTTCTCTTTTCTTCCAGGAAGTTTTCCAGGAAGTTCGGTCTTTGTATAATTATCTGAAGCAGGATAATTTGAGCCTAGTCATTTGTTCCTCAAATGAGAACACAATTATCCATTTCCTTCAGTGATCTATTTATTTGTTTTCCTTGTTATCCGTGGTATTCTTGGCAGTTTTTTCCAATAACAACATTCAAAAACTTGAATGCTGTTTCTATCCTGCTTCTTCAGAGTCCAATTTCCATTTCCATAGAGAATCACAAGGAAAAGCATTGCCTGCACAATTCTGATCTTTGAAGGGATAGACACATAACTTGCATCTTCTAATAGGTTTCTGAACTTCTTTGTCAAGTTCTTTCCTAAGATCTTTTATCTGGCTTGGGCTTCTCCTTTTGGCAATTTCTAAAGTTTGTTCTACCATTCAATTTACTTTCTTCTTTTTCAGCACTCTTTTCATATTCATAAAATTTATTTAAGTTCATTTCACAGTTTTTCTGGTTCACCATTTTTTACATAGGGGATTTCAAGTAATCCCTAAAGTTTTCCTTGAAAATGGTAGGCATATTCTTCAGACCATATCATGGAAACTGGTTGGCTTTCTTCTGCTTTAATTTTACTTGGAGTTTGCACATAAGCAATTTATAATCTGTTCCATAGTCAGCCCCTGGCCTTGTCTTAGCTGTTATAATTGAGCTCTTCCACTTCCTTCTACCAACAATATAATCAATCTGATTGCTGTGAACTCTGTCTGGAGATGTCCATGTATAAAAGCATGGTTTTGGTTGTTTGAAAACTGTGTTAACAAGATATTGGCAGATATTGATAAATTGTTCTTTTGCTTTATTTTATATTCCTAGGCCATGCAGTCAATTATATTTAGTAAATTACTTAATAACTCAATGTATTAATTAAATGAAAGCAACAAAAATAATTATAAAACAAAGATTACAGACATAATTGTTGCTATCAAAACATATTTGTATTACTTTTTAGTGGTACCTCTCAATGCATTCCTTTTAGAAGTCTCTTTAGACAATAATTCAGGTAATATGAGATTTGGTAGTGAATTTGGTAGTGATAGTAGGAAAGCAGTAGTACAAGACCAGGCTCTGTCATCAGTTGATTTTAGTTAAAACATAGATTCTCAGATATATACTTTTGAGCCATCTGTTAATACAATCAGAATGATAGATGCAATCTAGACCATAGAAGACTGGCCTGAATTCAGCACTACCCTCTATTTATTTGTGGTACCTAAATAAATATCTGGAAAGAAGCTGAAGAAACAAAGGGCCACTTAATTATAGTAGCTGTTGCAAGAAGATTACACAGACTGACTACAAACAATGGCATGACATAGTAGCAACACTGCAACAATGGTTCACTGTAATAACGGCAAGAAATACAATTTGCTTGCAAACAAGAACTGGTGGCACCATAAAATAGAAAAAGTAATATAAAATGAAGCTATTATAATAATAGTTTATTAAACTTGTATGTTGCCTAATTCTCAGTGATTCTGTCAGCTCACCATGTCCCCATATCTTATCATTTTTTGAATTCCTCTTCCTCTTTAAATCACGACTGATTTAATGTTATTCAGTTTGGAATTCTGTTGTTACTGAACAGAGATAGTGGTTCCCATTAATATTCTTTGTCCAAGCATATGTATCCAAAGATCAATATATGTTTTTATTTTTGTTTTGTGCAAATAACTCATTACATTGTTCCTTAGAATAAACCTATTGTATCAGTCTTACATAAATCTTTGCATTTTGGGAGTTCCACCCCAATAGACACATGAACTCAAGCTCAAAAACCATCCATAGCCAGCATAGACAAGTCTTTTTAAGGTATTACATTTGGCAGCAGGTGTCTATGGGCAGTCTGTGCATATTTTTATGTCTAGTTCACATCAAAATTCTACAATGTGCTGCAAAACAAAGACATATTTCTTTTTGAAAGACTCTCTGATTCTCAGCATCCATGTGGTGCGCTCACATTCTGCATTCCTGCCTGAGAGATCTGTGTGAGCCTTCCAGAGTGAGCAAGATTTCAGATGCTGCATTAAGAACTGAGAGGCACACATGTGAGTCATGTCATTCTCCTTCTAATATGGGATTTTAATGACAGGAACCAGTGACTCATCCCAGTTTTCCTGTCAGCTGAGTCACTGGCAGGCTCTGAGTATTATCCAAGAGACTTCATGTCTAAGGAACAGCATCCACTTTTCTGAACATTGAGCAAGAAACTTTCAGTGGTATGGACATTGAAGATTTATCTCCAATTGCTTGCAATAAGAACATGGCTGCAATAAGAGCATGTCTGTTTTCTTGTCTTTCTTTGCTCACAAATACCATAGAACGGAACTTTCTGCATAAGTAAAACCACCAGTCAATGCTTAGCATCTTTCCCCATGCTGGCCCATGCCTATTTAGGGATTCTGTTCTAATCTTTTTTTGAAATATATTCTTACTTTGGAGACGAGCAGGGACATTCTGAGAAACTTGATTTTCCAAACTTCATTCTAGTCTCAACATTTACATTCTTTATACTACACATCAAAGCAAGTCTTAGGAAGGCTTTGGGAAGTAAACATTTTAGTTGGATGCACTGCTAAATTTTTCTCAAAGAAAAGTCTATTATCTGTTAATCAAAAGTAAATGATTTAAAAAACCAAGGAGGCTTTTTGGAAATGACATTATTCTTCTGTAATACCTGGCACTTTTTATTATTAAAAAAAGAACTGGAAAATGTTCAAGAAAATTCAAATCAAAAGAAGAGAAAATATAATTTCTGGTAATGGTAAAGATAAAGGTTCCCTTGCACATACGTGCTAGTCGTTTCCGACTCTAGGGGGCGGTGCTCATCTCCGTTTCAAAGCCAAAGAGCCAGCGTTGTCCAAAGACATCTCCGTGATCATGTGGCTGCATGACTAAACACCAAAGGTGCACAGAGCGCTGTTACCTTCCCACCAAAGGTGGTTCCCTATTTTTCTACTTGCATTTTTACATGCGTTCAAACTGCTAGGTTGGCAGAAGAAAAGAGGTTAGATGGATGTGTAATTGGAAGCCTTTAATTAATCCACATTCCTGCACTAAGCAAAGGGTTAGTCTGATGGTGTGAGTGAACCCGTCTAACTTCACGACTCTGATTTTACATCAGAGAGCCTGAAAAACTTAATTTAGGCTGGAAGAAAAACAGAAGAAACTAGTGCTTCATGTCCCAGTTTCTGTTCCATGAAGAAGGCTGCTGCTTTTTTTTTTCCTTTTATGAAATAAGATGACAGAATCTCGGCAACTTTAAAAGGCTGAAATCCTAGAGGTGATGTTTTCCCTCTAACAGCATCCTTAGGGCTGAGAAGGCGACATCGGATTGATTTTTTACTTGGCACTTACTAAAATGAGGTGTATGAATCTGCAGATAAGAAAGCAGCCATCCCTCAGCCTTCTTCTGCTTTCAGAGTGACCATTTGATAGCAGTGTTCCAATATTTGAGAGGCTGCCACAAAGAAGAGGGGTCAACCTATTTTCCAAAGCACCAAAAGGCAAGACAAGAAACAATAAATGGAAACTAACCAAGGAGAGAAGCTACCTAGAACTAAGGAGACATTTCCTGACGGTTAGAACAATTAATCAGTGGAACGACTTGCCTCCAAAAGTTGTAGGTACTCCATCCTTTTAAAAAGAAACTGGTCAGCCATTTGTGTGGAATGGTATAAGATCTCCTGCTTGAGCTGGAGGTTGGAATAGAAGACCTCCAAGGTCCCTTTCAAATCTGTTATTCTGTTATTATTCTGACCGGTTCTAAGCTGGATTACTCTGTCCCTTTTACAGCAGCTCATTGGGAAGGAAGGAATAGGAAGACAGCAAGAAACCAGACAAAAGGAGAGAAAGAGTAATGGCAGCAATCACTTCCTTTTGATTTTGCTTGGTTTTTTTGCGGTGCAATCCCTAATATATTTATCCTCCCCCAGTTTCCAGGAAATATAGTCTATACTACCTAGCATTTTCCATCTCTCCTTTAAAGATGCAGCAGCTCTGGGGGAAAAATAGGCACCAAACTAAATTCAGAGTATCTCCTATTTACATCCTTTCTTTCTGTCTCTTGTGCATTTAAATAAGTCTGCATTTTTCATAGTACCCTCAAAATAGTATAATTCTCTAAACCAGGTCTGCAGCCCACTATATTGCACTCCCCCTTAAGCAGCTTGTCAGTCTGGTTCCCTGGGAACATTTTTTTTTCTTTCTCCCACTGATTATTTGAGAAAGCTGGAGGAGAGTAATTTTTCTATCGACTTGTGCATTGTCAATTCTTCATATTGCTAATTGCCTAATTAGACACTCCAGCAGGGTTAAAGCATCTTTAATGAAGTTCTGCATCCCCTTCCCCTCCCAGCTGAAGCTCTTCGTTTTTTTCAGTGAAAGTTGTCTGTTTTATAATTGGGTTGGAATAGGGCAGCTAAAAGAGACTGACTGTACTCTTGCAAGGTGCCTGAGTCACAGGTATGCACTTCCATTATGCAACCAGCAATTTAGCTATTACTAGACAACCCATGGACAATGTTCCTCCAGGCCTTCCTGTCCTCTCCGGGGGGATGGTAGA
>JANHFQ010002750.1:10691-24884 GCA_032468035.1 Aparallactus werneri
GAAAGAAAGAAAGAAAGAAAGAAAGAAAGAAAGAAAGAAAGAAAGAAAGAAAGAAAGAAAGAAAGAAAGGCAGGCAGGCAGTGGCTGAAGCAGGCTCCCTTGTCTTCTCTCATTGAGAAAGTGTGTGTGTGAGTGTTGGGTGGGGCTGAATGTCGAGAAGCCCCCACCCCACTCAGGAGGTTTAGTGGACTTTCTGCAGATTTCCTTCCCTCAGATGATTCGGCGGCAGCCGGAGCAGAGCGCCTAAGCGGGGCCCATCCTGCAGGGAAGAGAGAGCGCGCGCCGTTGCGCCGCCTTCCCGCCAAGCGTCCGCTGAGCGCGAGCGACGAGGCAGCGGCTGAAAGAGTTTGCTACTCCAGCGGGGCTGGCCGCGCGTGATCCGCCTCTCGCGCCCATTCTTCTTTCTCTCCCCCCCCCCCAAAGACTGGTTTGGCCGTAGTTGGGGTAGTTGCCTCCTACCCGGCTCTTTTGCATACTAGCCAAAACTCGTTGACGCTGCTGTAGTCCCAGGAAGCTTCTAACGCGACCACCCTGACGTACCAGGGGTGACTGGTAGTAGCTGGTCTGCACAGCAGGGAAATGGCATCTCGACACGTTTCGGCTGAGTTTGTAGGTGAATCATAGCGATGTGCAGGTGTCGTGTGGTGGTGGTGTTATAACTGGGCTCACGGCCATCCATATTGCAGACCTCAGTTCAATAATCTTATCCCCCCCCCAACAATTAGAGAAAGTGTCAGCTCTACAGACCATAATATTCTAGAAGAGTATTCTTTTTTTGTTTCGTGTGTTGTGGATTTGATGCATCTTTGTAGGTTGGTTGGAGTACTTTCTTTTGAATATCCAGCTATAAATGCTACCCAGGAAAGTAATTCCACGTGTTTTCTCAGCCCCATCCTTCTCATCACTTGCATATCTTGACACAATAATTTAATGTGGCACTTAAATGTACTTCAACATCTTCAGATTGGCCTGTTAAGTAAAGGAAAAGAGTATTTCCACACTGGTATTTGTGATCCAGCTAGCCTTGCATTTGGGATCCTGTGGCAGAGAGATGCTTTTAGGCTGAGTGATGAACATTGGTCAGAATTCACCCTCCAAAGCATGTCTGTTTTTAAGGTTCAGGTAGATTCCAACCCATTTTAGTGATTGCAGGCTGTATCTGTGCATGGTCCTATCTATTCCTCCTTAAAATAAGAGCAAGCATTTTTAAACAAACAAATACACACACACACACACACACACACACACACACACACACACACAAAGATAATTGCAGTACTTCATGCTGAGCTATTCACCTGAGGCAAAACATATATCTTTTTGGTTCAGACTTGCATACCTCCTATTCTAGTCCGATTTTTTGACCATGTCTGTTTTAATGAGAGGTTAATGGGCCAAGCTGTTCCTGGAGAGAAAAATACATAAATAAATGCATTTTTTTCATCCTTGTGATGGGGAGTCTATTAAAAAGATGAAGACCATGTTTCATAACAAAGTGAATTTTTTTGTTTTCGGTTAACACCGAACACTGAAATGCTTTTTCAGTCATAACCTTATTTAGTTTCAGAAGTGCTTTTATTACATTAAGAAATACCCATTAGCCTTTTCAAAAATGCTGTTAGACTTCTAAAACATACATGGTCAAAAACTAAAAGACGACAAGCTTCTTATATATGTAATGTGTCTATGTAATGAGAAGCAATGCGTTGTTTAAATATTTTATTACTGTCTATCTTATACATTCGTATTGTGTTTCTGTCAAGAATATAGTGTGCTTGGCTGGTGCTTTATATGTGCAGACGTATATATACCCACTTGTGTGCGTGCAAACATATATGCAAAGCATTGCTCCACAGTAAATTTTTAATATCTTAGAATGCTTTCTTATTAAATTGTTATTGTAAAATTGTAAAAGTAACATTTGGTTAAATGTATCTATCACTTTGTGAATATGCTGGGATTGGATTCAGTTACAAAAACAGAATTTTCAGAATGGCACTGGGATATTGAGGTGTTTTTTCCAATGTGATAATTTGAGTGTAATTTATTGGAAGATTAGCAGTTTCTAAAAACTTTTGTAAACTCATTTTTTCAGACAATGTTTGGATCTTAAAAATGTTTTTCTTTTCCTCTTTTTATAGTATTGCAACAGGTTGCAACCAAAAAATATGATAAAAGTTCTTTACATATCCTGCGTCTAACACACACATGTACACACACACACACATGCATCTACACATCTAACACACACATACCCAACACAAAATATATAGGTGTTTCTCATTGTATTCTTATTAACTGGTGCAAAAGAATTCCTTTTTAAAGGACTGCCCTTTGAATTTTCAGACTGGGATAGGCATTTTGTTAAGTTAACATATATATTATTTGGGTAGTAGTTATTTGGTACAGCCTATTATGTCCAACAGCTATGCAATCCTATCTGTATTTTCATAGATGTAAGCCACAGTGACTTTGGAAGATTACAGTACAATCCTATGAATGTATATTTAGTCCTATTGCATTAAAAGGGCTTAATCTTTGATGTGTGTAATAGGTTTGCAGGTCGTACTACAACACACATTTTGTAATACTGAACTGTAAATTATGTGGACTAGAAGACATAAGTATGCTAGCTACCAGAACATGTCTACCAATTAAGAAAACCCGTGTGTTAAAACTGGATATTTCAGTTCTTCAAATATTTCTTTTAGTAATTCTAAAATATCTCTTTAATTATTTATTATATTTACATATAATTATTTTAAAGTTACCCACTGTTTTTGATGCCTACATGAAATATTATAGCAAATTCCAGTTTGCATTTTATTTGGGAAAGTTATGGATTATTTGATATTAAAAAACTGTTATACATACCTGTTATATTTATTTAAGTGCGCAGTGACATTTTAAATAATTCTCTTTCAGTTAATAGAACAGGAACTTGGACAATCTGTATTTATGTTAAGGAAATAGGGATTGATACCTACTGAAAGATTTCTTTCCTTGTTTGTTTGACAACTCAGTAAGTTTTAGTTCTATATGAATTCCTAAAGAAAGGATGTTTAAAGTTTAAAACAAAATTTATTGGTATTTATCTAATCAGAAAATACCAAGCTTATAAGAGATACTAGTTACCAGTGACTCATAATACAAAGTAGATGAAGTTTTGCTTTGAAATGAAGCAAATTTTTCCATTAGAAGCAGAGATAGGTACAATAAATTAGGAAGTACAATTAATCTAGAAACCTGCAAGTCACAGGTGTTTCAGTATCTAATGAATCTTATTTGTATATATAAAAAGAATAATGTAAGCAACATTACATTTATTTATGCATTGAATGTTTACTGAATATTCGGTAGAATTTGATGAAGAGATTAGCAAGCAAGCAGCAGTGCTGGGATTGTTATCCTTGAAGATTATTTATAGGTTTATAAAAACAGCATGTTCTAGTTACTGTATTGGCATTCCAGAAGTTGTAATTACGTATAGTTTCATGTTGTGGTGAACAGATTAGACTTGTTGAAACCCAAAATTTTCATGTTAATATAGTTATAACAAAATGGAAATCATGTGCAGCCATGTTTTCAACGTACCCGAACAGTTCTACCTACAGGGTAGGTGGTCCTGCTCTGTCTGCTACCAGGAAATCTGAGAGTTTTTCTAGCTGACTTCTGGTAATGTCATGTTTTTAAAAAGTGTAAATGGATACAGAGAGAAGCTTCAAGTAAAACTGCATGAGAACAATTAAGGACCTATTTATACTGTAGGAGCATAACCTGTATTTTTAAAGCATCTTTGACTAAATTGGGAGGTGGAATAGTGTTGGGATGTTGCAGTTTCTCACTTCTATAAAGAGGAAGCAAATAGCCAGTTCTATCTGCAGTGAGAGAACATTGTACAACCTCAGAAATGCTATACGGACAAGATTTTTAACTGTAGGCCTTTCCCATCATTGTTTAGAATATCCAACTTTACCCCACTATTAGCCATTCTTTTTATAGTGACACTGTGCTTAGTAAAAAAAAAACTTCTAAGCACTGAGGTCAGGTGTAGAGATTGGATTCTAGTTTATTTTTTATGAATCAGATAAAGATTTCTGTGCGTGAGACTGTATGTGAAGATGAGAGAACAAGAACATTTCCATATCAAAGGCAATATATCTGAGGCTGCATAGTAATTAAAATGTAGTGGTTTGGACTCTGTGCTTTCACTTAAGTAGAGTATTGTTAGGATCTTGTGCAGAACAGAACCAGAATCTCTGGAAATATAGTTGTAATCTTGCACATAACATTAGAAATTATATTTGGTTCATTAATTTGTATTAGAGCTAGGCACCAAATGGAAAATATATTTCAAGTTGAACCTGAACGATGCTGAGTTTCAGCTCAGTCATTCTGAATCTGTTATGGTTTGGCAGAAAAAAAAACCCCCAACATAATTTTTTTTCAGATTTACACCAAAATCTGGATCCTGGAATGATTTGTATGGGTGAATAGGACAAAGCTGATTACCCACCTTTTGTAGCTTAATATATCTTACCAACATATGTCTCCATGCTTTCTTTCAGCTGCTACTCATGGTGGATGGGCTTGAAAACGAGAGCTTAGGTACCAGAACAGAACAGAGATAATGTTATAAGAAAGAATTGTAAAGAGTGGTAGTTAACAACAAGCAAACTATGTTCTTAATGCTGAGCTTAAATGACAAACTTGCTAGGTCCTCATGCAAGGAAAAGAAAAGAGAAAATTGGTGCCAATTTTAAGGGCAGCTAGAAGCTTTGACTTCTAGCTTTGACTCAATGGTCTTTTTCTTTCTTCAGAAAGTCAAGAGAAATACACATGCTATGAAGAGCACTTTTAGTTCAGAAGGCACGCTAGCCAATTTCATCTTTGGGATAGTAGTTTCTCAAGGTGGAGACATTTTATTGGTCAAAACTTTGAGATGGCCTATCTGTAGGTTTCTTCTTGGATTAGCTGACTATATAATGAATTGGAGGGAAGTTATCAGAATACCTGGGGAGGGGAATCGTTTCTTTTATTTAACTAATAATAATAGACAAAATCAGCCAACGCTGACTTTTTTTATCAGCCAAAGCTGACTTTTTTTTTGCACTAGCATTCAGTGCTTTGGAAGAAACTCTAGGTTGTCACATAAAAATGTGCGCACATATGGCTTGCATGTGCCATTGAGACTTTGCCATTATCTTTAGCATAATGGAGATAGCACTAGCTATAAAGATGCAAAGTATACTCTCTGGATAACATTCATGTAGTTTAATCACACAAAAATAAACTGGAGATACTGAGTATGTGCCCGGGAGATGGGGTGGGGCAAAAATGAAGCTTGTTGATTATGCTCTATGCCGTAGATTAATAGATGGTATTGCTTCAGAAGAAAAAGATCCCTGCACTGGACACCCTTGCATTGAAGAATGCTCTTTGGCCCAAAAATATTTGTATAGGATACCAGTCTGTATTGTGGTATTTTACTTAGTAACTGCATTACGAAGATGTGCAAAATATTTTGAGTCTGAACTGTTTTCTGCTTGACACAGGGCATTCTTACATTGTTAAAAATGTTCCAACCTCAAAACATTTCAAATTTGAAACATTTTGCATATATTTTCTACTACACATGTACAATAAAGGCTGCTGCTATTTGGAAACAAATTATAGCTGCTGCTTTAAAATGTACGGTATATGCTAATTCTAAGTGCTTTTATTATTATTTTTATTCCAAAGTAGTACAGCATATCTACTTTAAATCTGCTGTTTGCTTTAATCTATATCAAGACTTTAAAAGCCATCCAATTTTTCCCCCCTATAAATATTTTTTTGTATTTGCTTTCTGTAATTGTATTGAGATATCGGGGATGTTCCTAGTTTAGTTTTCACTGCATTTTTCTACTTAACCAAAATGATTTGTATTTTCATTTTGGGATTTACATAACCAAAGACACGCAGTTCTAGCTTTTCTTGCAAGCTATGCGAAAGGAGCAAAATAAATTTGCTCAAATAATTCTAGCAAACACTATTGTTATTGGTAGAATGACTGTTGCTACTACTACCATTCCCATAAAAGAAGTAGAAAAGAGAAAGTGAGGAGGGCCAATATCGCATATTTATAACATCAAAGTGAAAATCTGCCATAGTTGCAGCCCTTAAAGCATTAAATCATGAGTGTAATCCCTAATTATACTGCAAAACCTGGAGCATTTATATATAACAGGACTCTGTGGATTGATGACGTAAATTTTGGGACATATATAAGATCTGCTCAATATAATTTGCCTTTGCAAATGCTGTCTATGATTTAGGATTGATTTATAAATAATCTTTTCCTTGACTGATGATCTTTTAAAAAGGAAATAGTAATATAGTAATACAATAAAAAGATTAGGGTGTGTAATCTTATATACACCTACCTGGAAGTAAATTATAAAGATCATTGGGACATTTCAGAAAGTTTGCGTAAGATGAAAAGCAAAATCCATTGTAAGGATTAAGGAATTGTGTGGGAACAATGGGAAAAATAATTTTTATTCCCACTACTCGTATTTAAGTGTATTATGTTTTAGGATTGGAGAGCTGTTTAAATCCATGAAATGTCTTTCTCAGTCCAAAATTTCTCATAGAATTATTATTGTAGGGATAAAAAGAAAGGAGATTCCATATAAATTCTTGGAGGAAAGGTTGGATAGAAATAGAAAACAAAAATGTATGATGTGTTTCTTGTCTGTACGAACATATACTTTGCTCTAAACTTAATTCTTTTTTATTTTCTTCAACGCTATTTCATGCATGTTTTTATTTCTAATGTATTATGGTCTTATGTTTATTTAAAGCCAAGCTAGTATGGTTTCCTTTCAAAGAAATATGTACAGCATTGTTTCCTTAAATAATGTGCAGTGATAGAACATATTGATTTGGTCAATGCTACACAAATTATTGCTAACTTTTGTGTTAGAGGTTAAACAAGAACAGTTAGTAAAAGAAAAAAACAACATTTTGCTTCAGGCTGGACAGTATGCATCTGGAAATTAAAAAAAGAGAGACATTGTGAAAGATAAGGGATGGGCATGTTCAAAGAGAAGGAAAAGAAACAGAGAAGCTGGAGGCTAATACATTTTTTCAAATATGCCTAAACTCAATCTTCAGTTGTATTCAGCAACAGGCCAACAGAGGTTGTTCTGTATATATTACACATATATTCGAACTTTTGCAGTGCTATTCTCCTTCATTCTTGCATCACAGACATTAAAAGAATATAACCCCCTTTTGTCTTTATGTAGAGGATAAAATAGAAGTATCCCCAAGGTTTCTCTTGTTCGTAATCACTTGCAACGTGTAAGCAGCTGGTGTAATGAACTCTTTTCTAAAGATATTGTAATCACCTTAATTTCTCTTCTGAGGATAATATCTTTAATATGCCTACTCTAAAGTAGAAATGTTTCATCAGACAAAGTAATAAGCAAACATTAGATGTAGTTTTTATGCTTTTGACTATGCATTTTTTTGGTGGCTCCTTCTTGCCTACTGAAGAATTCTGGAAAACTCCAAAACCTGCATGCTATTTTGTGATCTCTGTGATGGATAGATAAAATTATGGAAAAATACATTTTGGGTTTTTAATTTATTACCTTTTAATATTGTTAATTTATTGTCTAGTCTTTGTCTTAAATTAATTCGGTTGCTATCCACAGTATTATCTTTGTATATCAGATTCATGCCTACTTATTTTGCTTTTCTAATAAATAATTTTAGTAACAGCAATATGCCACCCAACTCTCAATGACTCTGGGTGCTTATTTCTAGTATACAAAATACTGTATACAATATATAAAATATAAAAATAATCTGTCAGTATGCCAAAGTGTATCAATAAAAATGTTCATAGTCAATAATACTTCTTATCTTTTAAGACATTTGAAAATATGCTTATCCATTTAACATTGTTACGTTGTTATATGAAAAAAATGTCTTGCAGATAATACACTTTGATTAACCAACTCCTCTTTTGGTATGTTTTTGAAAAAATATTTTTTATTTTTATTGTTACAAATCCACATCAGTAAACATCAGGCAGTGGGTCAGTACAGGTTACAGGTCATAATGAGCACTTGAATATCAAAATAAAACCATTACAAACTTTATACAACTTTATCATAACTACATAAGATAAGTGGTTACATATTCAAATATCTAAACCTTTTCTGTCCTTCTTTCTCATATCTTCTCTTTAACCAATCATAAAATATCTGCCATATTTTATAATATTCTGTATCTTTTGGTATGTAACGTACCAAATTTTGTTCATGGTGTTTAACATATGTACAGGCAGGTATTGTGTATGTGGCTAATTAGATTGAATACAGGTAATCTTTACAACTGCTTTTCATACTTACAGCTGATGTAGCATCTCCATGGACATACGATCAAAAGTTACAACCATTCATTTAGTGACCATTCAAATTTGCAATGGCACTGAAAAAAGTGTCTTATGACTGCTTTTCATACTTACAGCTGGTGTAGCATCTCCATGGACATACGATCAAAATTCAGAAACTTGGCAACTGGTTCATATCTATAATGGTTCCAATGTCCTGGGGTCATGGGATCCCCTTTTGTGACCTTCTGACAAACAAAGTCAATGGGGAAGCCAGATTCACTTAACGACCGTGTTTCTAACCTAATAACTGCAGTGATTCACTTAACAACCGAAGCAAGAAAGATCATAAAATGGGGCAGAACACATTTAAAAACTGTCTTAGGTAGCAATGAAAATGCTGGGCTCAATTATGGTAGTATGTCTAGGACTACCTGTATTCTATTAAAAAATAGATTTATTTATGCATTTGTATAGCCGCCCTGCTATGTGACTCTGGGCACCACTTAAAAAAAATAATAAAAGCTAACATTACACATTAAAACATACCAAGCAATAAAACGGGGGGGGGGGAGTACTGAAAACCACTCTCTCAGGGTTATTCCTCAATCTGACCTCAAGGCCCGGCGGACACATATTAAAGGGATAGAATAATAATTATGTTCTAGAGTTTCTAAGAGTTTTCTAAATAAATTCCCTAAGCTAGGGAAGTTTGCCTCTCTGGAAAAAAAGTTTCATAAGTTTTCGTTTAGAATATAGTGATCCTTGGAATAGAGTTTTCCAAAGAATTTGGCAAAACAAGGGCTCAAATACATACTTAAGTGAGGAATTTAGCACATAGATAAGGGTATGACAGACATGGCAAGGAAGGCTTATGGACAGGGGAATGAGCCGAAAACAGTTTGGTATTAGATGAGACAGCAAAATCACACCAGAATGAGAATAAAGAAAGGGGCTCCAAGTGGAATGGTCATGAGAAGTGAAGAAGAAAGAAGGAGCTGATGAAATGTTATAGAAAGCAGACAATAGTCACAGTGTCTGCTATCCATACAGCCACCGTATATCTTTATTAGGGAGGGCAGCCCTTTATTTGAGAATAATTTCTTTTTGTCCCTTATTTTGATCGTTTAGCATTTAGCATACAAATGGTACCACTTAACATTAGCGTAGTCTTTTACATTCGTGCAAAAACTATTGAAATTATACAGGCTGTAGCTTCCCCGTTGACTTTACTTGTCAGAAGATTTCAAAAGGTGTTCACATGTTCCTGGGATACTGATTTTAGATATTATTAGATTTATAAAGTTTTCTTGGTTTTGCTTATGAATTATTTTTTTGGAAAGCTAATAATTTTTTAAAAATACTTCCTTTTCAGGTTAGTCCTGAAAGTTAGTCAGGTTAAAAAATATGGTCACATAGTTATACACAATTGCCCAGTGTGAAATTAAAAAAAGAAATTATAGTGAAAAGAAAGGTCAAGCCTGATATTTTTTAGATACCTTGTAGTATAAATCCTACAATCTAATCAATTCTAGTTCATTAAATAAGATGTCTCATATATTTCACATACATTTTTGTCTCTAAACAGAAAACAGTACATAAAGTAATGATTTGTTTAGGAGATTTGTGTGGACAGGATTAGTATATTTAGTCAAGTTGTTACACATTTTTGTCTGTCAAGTATTGCAGTGCTTCCCTTGGATTACTTACATTAGTTTGCATCTTGCCTTCATTATTTTTACAAATAATTCAAGGCAGTGAGCATATCAAACATACCTTCCTTCTCCTATTTTGCCCACAACAACCTTGTGAAGTGGATTGGGCTAAGACAGAGTGACTGGCCCAAAGTCACCCAGCTAGCTTTCATAGCTAAGGTGGGAATTGAACTCATGGCCTCCCGCTTTCTAGCTTGAGGCCTTAACCCTTAGACTGAACTGGCTGCAGTGGATTCATGCAGGGAGGGCATGTATTGCCTTTGCCAGGACTGCGTTGAACCTCTGCACTGTTTATGAATACGCTTCTGAGCAGCTTGTGTGTGAAAATACAGAACAAATCTGAAAATGCTTCAGTTTATAACTGATTTTATAAGTTGAGGGAAGTCCTCAACTTACAACCACAATTGGCATCAGAATTTCCATTGCTGAGCAATGTTATTAAATGAGTTGCACCTGATGTTATAACTTTTTTTATCGTGGTTATTAAGAGAGTCCAGTTTCCTCCGTTAACTTGATTGTCGAAAGCCAGTTGGAAAGATTGCAAAGGGCAATTGTGACCCTGGGACATTGCAACCATTTTAAATACATCCAAATCACAGCCGTGGGGTGTTTCACTGGGTGCATCCATGCTGCAAAGCAACTGTCGTGTGAGCACTGATTGTGAGTGAGCTTTTTTCAAGTTCTGTTATAACTTTGAACAGCTGTTAAATAACAGTTGCAAGTCGACTACCTATATTTTGGAGAATTCATCTTTCAAGATAGTAACTCATTTCTAAGCTTTCTCCTGTTAAAGGTTATTCTTTCTTTTTGGACTAAGATTAGTAGTAACAGCAAGTGTTACTATTTTTACTATTTTTATTATTTTTATTGTTTTAATATTTTATTGTTATTGACTGTTTTAAATTGTATGTATTGTTATTTTGTTGTTGTAGTCCCATTGGGAGTGAGCGGCCTATAAATCACATAAATAAATAAAAATAAATAAATAAATAAACAGGCTTCGTATCCTGAGGTCGCATGATCTCATTTGCAAGCTTCACTGCCAACTTCCAACAAGCAAAGTCAATGAGGAAACCAACAGTAATTTGCAAGTCACAATCACGTGATGCTTCACTTAACAACCCACAGTGATTTGCTTATCAACTGCAGCAGACCAGTTGTCCAGTCATATGTCCAGCGTGGTCATGTGACACTTCACTTTATGACTATGGCCAACTTACTGTGGCCAACTCATTGCAGCCAACTCATTATGGCCAACATGCTGCAGGACAACCCACCATGCCAACTCGCCACAAGACAACTTGCTGCAGGACAATGTAACAATTCTACTGAATTATTTAAAATAAAAACAATTTTTGCCATTAACATTTTAGTCTGTCCCTCCTTTCGCATACTTTGTTCAATGAATTCCACCCTTTCTTTGATATTAGTGTAACTCTTGTCCTGCAGCGAATTGTCCTGTGGCGAGATGGCCAAGGTGAGTTGTCCCACACCAAGTTGGCCGTGGTGAGTTGGCCATGGTGACTTGGCTATGGCAAATTGTCATAGACCCGGAGACTGTATCAACCCTCCAGATAATATGCTGTAAATGTTAGATTTGCAAAACAAGTGTTCCAAGAGTTTTGTCTCAAAAGCGGATAGAACAAAATATCCAAGTTGAGTCCCAGCATGTTTGTATGATGGCACAGTTTATCTCATAGTGTAGCACTCTTCCAGCTGGATTCACATAGCATATCATGCCTTTAAACCTTTCAGTAAAACCAAGAAGGTCATGTTCAAACAAATAGATCATCTTTAACTCAACTAATGGCTCAGTTGCTTAAGATATCATACAGGTACAATAGTAAGGTTCTTACAACACACTGAACCATAAATTATGAAAACCCATTTTTGCCCAGTCTGGTATACTGTATGAACCTTGCAATTTAGTTAAATTTGGTCCCTTTAGCTTCATTGTTCACGCTTAATGGTAAGGTGGATCTTCAAGCCTAGATTGTAAATTGAGATAACATATTGCCTTTATTCAAGAAAAGAGCATACTACAATTGTTCATTTCAACCCACAATTCTAAAATCGATTGTTTTAAGTAGAAGCCAGAAAGGGGAATACTCAGTTGCCTTAGCTTGACATTGGTTGTAATGGCTAATATTGCTTCAGTAATAAAATGTATGCAAAACACAAGAGTGGCATTCATCTTATTTATGATAGATTTTAAAGGCTTCCTAATTGGCTTAATTGTGATTAGTTTATTCTAAATATTTATAAATCAGCTGAAAATTAATTGAAGCATATTGATGCAGTGATGAGGGTTGGGGGATGATATGGAACAGCAATCACAGTTCATTAGTAAATCTCTGCCCAATAGCCAAAGTATCATCTTACATCTCTGGGTAGCTAACTTAGTGCAAAATACTCTCAGATGAATGGATTGGGATCTGTTTCAGCAAGTACTTCTAAGTCTGTAAAAAGGAATAGGGAGTGATTAAGGACATGTAAAAGGAAGTTCCTTTTTGTGCACCTACAGGCAAACTATAGAATTTACCCAAAGGTGCTTTTTCAACTGGACTTTCTGGTTTTTCTTTGAAGACATTTTGTTTCTCATCTCAAAAACTTCTTCAGCTCTTGGATGAGAGCTGAATAAGCTTCTTGGATGAGAAGCAAAACAACTTCAAATAAAAACCAGAAAGTCCAGTTGCCTCTTGAAAAAGCACCTTTGGGACAACCATGACCTGGATGATTGAGAGTCTCCATAGACATATAGGATTCCCAAAAGTAAAACTTTATTGGATACACCATGTTGGTACTGAAGAAACAAAACCAGCTCTGATTTCCCGAGCAAATGCTTGTTCAGTTAAACAATACTTTCTCCTTCTCCCCACCCCGGATGGTCAAATTGTCCAATTATGAGACTTTCTTTTATTATGGGAACAGTCCATCTCTTTCTCAAGCACCTACAGGGATAACCTTGATGACTTCCATGCTCTCATGGTTTCTGCATACGTTCTCCACATTCCATTTACCCTCCCCCTCCAGTTCATTGGCAAGTTGAAAAGCATCAAGGATGAACCAAAAGCATTTGAATGAACCAAAGTGGGTCAATCTTGATATTTAGATGGACAGAAACAGGATACCTTAATAAAATATTAGTGAATAAATGAGTATGAAATTTATATAGACACTATTCCAACTTAGGAGAACATACTGTATGAAGGGTAGCTGCATTCCTGGATTCCATGTTATAATGATGAGTAAGCTGAAATAGTGAGCATGTGGTGGGAAGGGGTGATACCTAGAAAAATGTAGATGCTTGACATTCTCTGCTTGAGGGAAGTAGAAGAAACAAAGGACAATGGATGAAGTAGATAAACACGGAAACAGTTTAGGAATGTCCTTGGAAGAGCTATTACCAGGGGTGGGATTAAAAAATTTTAGCAACCGGTTCTTTGCCAGTTGCTGGGTGGGTGTGGCCATGTTGGGTATGGCCTACTCCGCCTCCTGCACTATGGCAGGGGGTTGTTTTCATTTTTCACCCTCCCCAGGCTCTGGAGACCTTCCGGATGCTGGAAATGGGGCTGTTTCTGGACTTTCAGAACTTCTGGGAGGCCCGTTTTTTGTCCTTCCTCGAGCCTCCAGGATGGCGAAAACAGCCTCCCCTGGGCTTCGGAGACCCCCCGGAGGCCGGAAACGAGCCCATTTCCGGAATTCTGGAACTCCTGGGACACCTGTTTTTCACCCTTCCAGAGCCTTTGCACAGGCCCTGCACTTACCTGGCAATAAAAACGGGCCACGTGGAGCCTCCTGAGAGGGGTGGGGTGGCGTGGGGTGGCCAGCCATTCCTTGCAACTACTGGTTTGCCGAACCAGATGTAAAATTAGGATCCGGTTTATTCAAGCCTGTCCGAACTGGCTAAATCCCACCCCTGGCTATAACTGACTACAAGTGACCGATTGAGACAATGCACCTCATTCAGTCACCAGGGGTTGGAGGCCAATTTGATGGCACATAACTAACTAACAATAGGGACGCAGTGGCTCAGTGGGTAAGACGCTGAGCTTGTCGATCAGAAAGGTCGGCAGTTTGGTGGTTCGAATC
>JANHFQ010002750.1:63730-75653 GCA_032468035.1 Aparallactus werneri
TGTGAAGTTTGGGGCAGATTGGTTCAGCCCTGGAGGAGCCTATACCGGACATACAAAGAAACAAACAAACTAACTAATTTAAGAGGGCTCTGTTTTATATATATAGATTAAGATTAAAAAGCAAATTGAACGCTGAAGACAATGGGAGAAAAGAAAAGGATAGTATCATAAATCCTGCAGAGTGGATCACTGTTTATATTCCATATAGATTACACCTATTGGTACAGTCCCAATAAAATAGGAGTAAGAATATATTAATAATATTTTAATTCACATATAGCTCCACATTTCTTTAGATGGCCAAGTTCTTCTGATTCAACTCTTCTCCGGGGGGGACATTTTTCCTATCTAGTAGAGGCCACACTGAAGACAGTTGTTGACAGAAGAACAAAGGTCAAGTGGAACCGGTCCATTCCTTTTCTAAAAGCTTCTGAGTGTAGATAGGTGTTCATGATGGAGATATACAGAAACTCTCATTAAGGAAAAAGGGGCAAAAGCCTATTTAAAAGTCTTTAATTAAAGACTAATTAGATAATGTTCAGAAGCTGCTCAGATGCCTCTCTAATTGCACAAAAATGTGTACCATTTGTTGTACCTTGATGGAAAAATGCATGTGTGGAAGACTGGCAAGATTCTGTTACAACAGGTATTCCTCATTTAATAACCAGTTAACTGGGACTGGCAACTTGGTTGCTAAGCAAAATGATCACTAAGTGAAACTGCAACTACTTGGGTTGCTACAGCTTTCTTTTGGTTTATGAACCAACTGAGGTTATAGATGGGAGGGTTGATCATAAAGTTACTTTTTCATCACCATTGTCACTATGAATGATTGCTAAACAAGGAAGTCATTAAATGAAGATTACCTCTATAGCCAATCTCAATAAAAGTAATTTTAGTTATTCTGTGGAGTTGATTTCCTGGTCTAGTCTGCCTGGTAGGTCTGATAATGGGAGAGAGATGCAAAACGTGCTGTTCAGGACTGGTTGATCAGAGTTTAAGGTTTCCAGGCTTGCTGGTCTCTGCTTTGATTGAGTCACTCTTTCAGATATGAATCTTGGTATGTCTGAGAAGTCATCTTGTTTAAAAACTATTAAAAAGTCTGGGACGATATTTCCCTGGTATTCAAAAGACAAAAGAGATATTTTATAATATGAGTTCCATCCTGGGAGAAAGCTATGGAGAAGCAGGACTCATCCCAAGAGGTTCATATCTGAAATGTTTAAAATAAAACTATTAATTTTTTACAGGCAATCTTTCAGGCACTTTTTCCCCATTGGTATGAAAAATTAAGCACTTGAAATATGTAGCACAAGAGGAATTAATTCGGGCAGCGCTGGCAGTAGTTATATTCAGAATGGGCATTGAGGTATTCTTGCTCATTAGCTTGTTAATTCTGGCTTTATATATTTTGTCATTAAGTTTCAGCAAAGTATCTGTATTCAATGTCTTCTTAAGAAGCAGTCTTTGACCTCCTTGCTTATGATAGCTGCACATTGATAACTTGTGAAATTCCTTGTCTTTCCTTCCTTTCCTTCCACATCTGGTCAGTAAAAATGATAAGGTTTATAACTTAAAGGATGTAACTTTTTTCTTTGAAATGGTAATTAAATAGACTTGCAGCGTGAAACACTCTTCAAAAACCCTGCAAGCTTCCTCTTTATTTTTCAACATTTCTAGTGTCTTTGATTTTATTTGGTATTTCAAACAAAAAATAAATAAATATAGGTTCTAATGATGCCATTGATTGTTGTCTGTGCTTTTTACAATTTGTTTGTTTGTTTGTTTGTTTATTTATTTTTCCTATTGCTTTTGTTCTATTTCCCTTGACTGGGTACACTTGAAGTCATGATCCTCCTCCAATTTCAGCATTAAGCAGCATATTTTAGCTCTTGTCTCTGTCTTTGTGTCACCCACCTTTGAATTACTGAGAGATAATGAAAAACAAGTAGTAAAGAGAAATGTGAAGAGTATTTGACTTGGAAATAATATATTTGCTAAGTAGTCAGGAGCATTCATTATTCTAGTTTCTTGGTGAGTTGAAATCTGAGTATTAGAATGCATTGGCAAGAGATTTTTATTTTCAATTATAGCAAAAAATTAAAATAAAATTAAACCCACCTTAATACTACATAACAAAGGAGAAAAGTGTCAGGAGACTCTATGAACATTGATACATTCTGACCATACCACGCCTCTCCCTTTCATAAAATTTCTGAATACCAAATGGTAAATTAATGCATGCTTAAAACGATTTTGAGCGGGGCATTGGTAGGGAGGAATGCCAAAAAAAGACATTTCCCCACTTCTAGCAAAAGAGCATTTGTGAGATTGTTCAGTTCTTGCAGGTCATAAATAAAGGCAAATCCCTCCTTCTTCTAGGGCTTAACTTCTTGAGCTGTGTTTGTTTCATCTTACCTAAATGACATGATTATTTGGGCGATTCTTCTTTAGACAATAAATTAAGTTAAAAGAGAAAATTGTCTTGTGCCTTTGGGTTAAAGCTTCAGTTTTCTTTTATCAAATGAATTATGCTTTGACAAATCCAATGTTTTTTAAGTTTTATTTTTATACATTGAGAAAAATATCCAGAAAGGCAGTTCTTGTGTTCTCCTTCAGTTATCAGCTATTTTTGTGAAGTGCAGCTGCCCAGTGTTATAGCACTTGAGATGTAAACACTCCACTAATTGCTAACCTTAGAATTTTTCCAGATAGTTCACCCATCTGTTGTAAAAGTAGCTTGTTTTTGTTTCCTAATGAAATTTACCAATTTTAGGCAGGTATTCACTAATACTTTGGACCATTGAAGGTAGTTGCATTGCTCTGAAAAAAAGTGACTTTCGATTGGTCCTGACACAACAGTCACAGCATCCCCATGGTCATGTGATCAACATTCAGTCACTTGGCAAATGGCATGTATTTACAAAGATTCCAGCATCCTGGTTTGTGGTATCACCCTTTGTAACCTTCCCAGATGGCTTCCAACAAGCAAAATGAATGGAGGAAGCTGGATTCATTCAATGACTGCATGATTCGCTTATCAACTACAGTGGCTTGCTTAACAATTGTGGCAAAAGTTTTAAAATTGGGTGCAACTCACTTAACATCACCTTAGTAAAGGAAATCCTGGTTCCAATTGCAATAGTAATTTGAGTCCTACATTGTTGTTGTTAGCTTGAAGTCGTGTTCGACTCATCGCGACCCCATGGACAATGTTCCTCCAGGCCTTCCTGTCCTGGAGTCCTACATTATATAGAAACAAATCATGTGCTTGATTTTTAAAAAAAAATTATATGGTGTTACTTAGAATGAGGATTGTCATGTCCTTTAAACATTTGGTTCTCCAGATTGTCCTAGTGAAAACTGAAACTGAATTTCTTTGGATTTAGATTTATTCTCTTTCAATGTGACAAAAAGAGCAATCATATTAACATGTAATAATGTAATTGTATATATTTAAATGAAATCCAGTTTGATTTTTGTTCTGGTTCTGACAACTATTCCCCCCCACCCCTGATTATGCCTGTTTTGGGGATTGTGGCCCATAGTATGCTACTCTGAAGGGAGAATAACAAATAAATACAGTTAAACATGTCTAAGTAATGAATGCTGCAACTCCTAACACATAGGAGTAAGTACCATAGAACTGGTGGGATTTTAAAAGCTGATTAACTTTCATAGGAATATGTGTAAATAGCCAAAGTAAAAGATGCAGATAATTCTGTTTTGGGTCCTGTGATTTTTAGATCTTTTTTAATAGGCAAAAGATTGCACAACAAAGCAGAGGAATAGATAAACAGAAGGGAAACATAGGCCATTTCTCAGCAAAAGATGCATGGTTACAACCAGTCTTGATTTCATAATGGCTTATATTGTCCATCTGGAATATTTCATTCATAGCTTTCATGGACTAGTAAAATGACTAAGTTGAGAAGATTTATGTGCAGTTGTTATGCTCATGCAGGTCAACATTCCTTACATAAACTTTTCCAACATCAATTGACTGGAAATTGTTTTTAGCAGTAATCTCATCTGCTTACCAACTCCTATTCTCTACCATGATTTCAAGGACTGGGGGATTGTATATTACTCAGTGAAATGCTTTGTGTGATTTGTGTGTGTGTGAGAGATTAAGTCTGAAATAACATTCAGAATTTTTAAAAAAGTACACATTTAGCACTGGAGAAGCCCATGCCAAAGGCTATTTCCCCCTCCTTATTTATACCTTGTAATATTCACACAATGCTTAGAATTTGAGAGTTCAACAAGCTCAATTTTTGTTCTAGTGTACGAGTTTGTGGACATATCTACGTATGTATATGGGGATGGAGAGAGACAGAAAGAAAGAAAGAGGGAGAAGAACAAAAATTGATTTCTGTCTTCAATGATAGGCCTGAAGATAATCTATTTCCTCTGTTTTCTCAGGAGAAAAAAAGACTTAAATGCTTTGTACAAAACATCTCCAGTGCTGAATTATACTCTCCTACTTTTGAGAATAAAAATATGAAATTCCCCAGTAAAAAGCTCTTTTTGCTAATTCAGCACCTGTTAATCACAGTACTTTTTGAAACTGCAAAACCTAGATACATATATTAAAGATTCTGTCCAATTGAATTTACTGGGACTTTCATATGAAACTGCACTCACAAGTTAACATTCCCCTGACATTTGATACACTGCAAGTCAACTCTGTAGATCATTAGCTACCTTTTAAAACAAAATGGAATACCTTTTAATAGGATAAAATTGATTTGAGTACAGGTAGTCCTCCAACCTATGACCATAATTGAGCCCAAAATTTATATTGGTGTGAGAAATTTGTTAAGTGAGTTTGTTCCGTTTTACAACTTTTCTCGCCACATTTATTAATTGAAACATTGTAGTTCTTAAATTAGTAACGTGGTTAAGTGAATCTGATTTCCCAGATTGATTTTGCTTGTCAGAAGGGTGCAAAGGGGGACCACATGATTCCAGGATGCTGCAATGGTCGTAAAACTGAGTCAGTTATCAAGCATCTGAATGTAAATCGTGTGATCATAGGGATGCTGCAACGGTCAGAAGTCACTTTTTTCAGTGCTGTTGTAACTTTGAACAGTCACTAAACAAACTGTTGTAAGTGAAGAACTATCTGTAGTCTGAAATGAATCAATATGATTACAATGTATTATGTAGTAGTTTTAGTTTACTTCAATACGGAGTTCATTGTGGTGTAGTTAGAAAATAACAGACATGCTAAAAATAAACAGGAATTTAGAATTCCATGTATTTGTATATCTTTTTCCACCAAAGAGATGACCCATAGGAGAATGGTATGTTGGGGAAAGGTCTTAAAATGTAGAAAGAGATTAAAAACTATGATGATAATCAAATTGATTGGGATGAATACAATTTTGTAAGCATTGTTGAAGCTGATTTTGCTCCCAGGTGCATTAGGTGCATGGGACCTAATTTTTTAAAAGTACAATTTTGCATGTAAACCTGTTTCTGCATATTACTCATCTTTCCTGGATGTTTTTTCTTTTACACAGAACTTAAATACTTCAAAATTTTTACAGCTCTTCTCAGCCTTATCTGCACTTTGTGATCAAACTAGGCCCTTTTGAAACCAAGCTTTTGTTTTCAAACGTTCCTATGAATATAGAAAATTCCAATCAATTACTATTTCAGTTTTTGTTTTAGTTGTTGTTCTTAAATATATAAACCAATAAGGTCAGATGCTGGCATCAGCCACCAGATTCTGTAAAAGTAATTAAAATACTTCTTTGGTGAAGTAACTGGTAAATCTGAGATTGGTTATCTATCAAGCAATGCCAGGTTTGGTGATTCTCTGGGAAATCCTCTTCAGTTTAATCAAGGGAAACAACATATAAACCTCTCTCAGTAAACACTGGAAGCACAGCCATTTTTCCTGGCAGTATAAGTTTCATTTATTTGCATTTTCCAGAGAAAAAGAAAAGTCTTGATAATATCTAAAGAAATTTGAAGGTTCACAAAACATGTGAATAGGCCAGCATGTTTTAGTTTCTATAGAAGTGTCCTTGTTCTATTTTTAGAATAACATTAATAGTAGCTTTTTACAAATATCTTGTAATTCTTTATTAAGTTTTCACTAACAGTACAGGGGTAAATAGAGATGCAGTGATACTGTGCATAGGTCCATAAGCATTTTGCATATTCCAGCACTGAGACCAGGTGTTGAAAACACTCTGGATCTGAGACACATCTGTAATGAAATCTAGGCGGGCAGAGGTAGGATTTGCTTAATCAGGTGTGTATTTTATACATGCTTTAAAATAGGTTGTGTATTTAAACTGAAAGCACAACCAGCTGCTGTATCTTTACAGCAATCAGGCAGTACAAGTCACAGACAACTAGCAAGCCAGTAATGGTCCCTCTTATATTCTCTGGTGATCAACATTATGAAATATTTAGACAATTAAATTGCTAGTAAACATCAGCAGACAATGTTGTCTGGTTGTCTGGTGTTTAGGAAAAAAGTGCTTTGTGTGATCTCTTATCAGCATCTATATTTTTGGGAACCACATAGTACAAAAAATGTCTTCATAATAACTCTGAGGGTTGGTCTCTTGGCAGATGTAAAAATTAGATGTGTATTGTTAGTTAGGCTATCATGATAGTGTTGTATTGTTTCATATTGTTTTGCTACAAATGTGCTTTCCTGTCAGAACTGCAGACTTTCTTTTCTTCTCGGTGAAAACCAAATCAGCTTAAATGTATACCTTGAAAGCCTTATTGAAAGAAATGTACTGAAATAAAGATATGATTGCAGAATATGGGAAAATTAACATTGCCAGGATACAGTTTGTCATATTTAAGAAAATTAGGGAGAGGCTTGAGAGATCTTCATTTTGAAAGTGAAGAGCAGGAAGAAATAACTTGGAAATATGTCACGACTCCTATGTTAATTGTTTTGTGACTGCTTTATGAGATGCAGGCTTTGGTATGAGCAAGTGAGGAAGTGGAGGTCCTGTTACATTTCTAAATTAGTCATTGTTTGGATTCCTGAGATATATTAATTGCTCATTCTGTTGCACAACTTTAGCTCCTTTCTGGAGAAATTAAGGTTAAAATGATTGAAATTTATCTCTGTGCTAGTCACTATAAGGAACACACAAACTTTAGAATATGCTGTATCCTGTGGACACCTGAAAACCAGAAATGTGACAAATGCTGTTTTCCATAGGTGTATCACCAAGCATGTATTAAATTGGCTTTTCATCATCTCCAAAGCTTGATTTTGTTGTACATTATTATGGTAATGGGGTAAATCATTTGACTATATAAAGGTAACTGTCTTGTTTTTGAGTCATACATTCAAAATTTCCCCATGTAACAGGGGTGGAGGAGACAAGTCTGAAAGAAGTTGGGCATAGTTCATACATCGCATAGTGTCTGTTGAAAAAAAAATTGCAGAAATTGGATATAGACATTGCCAAATAGGCATTAGCAGGTAACACTTGCATTTTTCCTCCTGTTTTTCTTCTTCTCTGCAGTAATGGGGTCATAATGCATGGGGAAATGTTGAGGTCTTTTAGTCTAGCCCCCTGCCCAAGCAAGAGATTTTATATCATTTCAGACTAGTAACTGTCTTGTCTCTTCTTAAAAACCTCCAGTGATGAAACACCCACAACATCTGAAGGCAAGCTGTTCCACTGGCTAATTGTCCTCACTGTTAGGAAGCTTCTCCTTAATTCCAGGTTGTTTCTCTCCTTGATTAGTTTCCATCCATTGTTTCTTGTCCTGCCTTGTGGTGCTTTGGAAAATAAACCAACATTATAAGGACAAGACGGGGGTAACTGCAGGAGAGAAAATAAATGATCAATACTCCAGGATAAAATGATCTCTGTCAATGTCAGATTGCTTGCCTGTTGTGTCAGACAGAACCCGTCGTAGGAAAACATTTGCTGAACAAACAGATATTTTAGGATGTTGCTTGGATGAAAGTATGTTGAACACACTAAGCCTTATATATTTAGTTCTTCAGCTTCTCTGCCTGACTGCTTCGATAATGATGCAGCCTCAAGCAGAGTCCCCATTCTGAGGTGTTATCTGAACAACAGGAGGCTTCAATTTGCTCAGGATCACTGGACATGCTTCGCTCTTTCTTGTCTTGTCACTTACTTGCATTTTGCCCTAAGCATCAAAGCTTTCAGATGCAAATCTTCCCAATGTTGTTCTTTTTGATGGCCTATCCTTCCCCATTTAGTTTTCAAAAATTATATGCAATAAGATATATATTTGAACATAGAGGCTGAGTTAAGTGTCTATGTGTATTTAACCTTCATACTTAATTGTGTAGCCCATTATGAGGTGTTGAAGCTTTGTTCCCAAATTCTCTACACGAAGTGGTGTATATTAAAGTGTATTTATACTTTTTCGGATTAATTAGCTGTGACCTTACGAACTGCTGTCCTTGTTTAATTGGTGTCTCCAAAGCACAGTAATGGTGTAAATCATCTGATAATGAGATTCAGGTCTGGTTACAGATTTATATAACAGCATAATTTTGATCATAGGAAATGAGATTTGTTGATTCTATATTGAGTTATAGACGGTATATACTTTCTTTCCAGACCTATAAAAGTAGCTAAGAAATTCCTTATATGCTGCAGCTTTCTAATGTATTTCAGATTTTGTAAAAAGAAAAAAGAATTTGCTGTTGTATATAAATGAATCAATCTTTATTTTGCTTAAATCATAACTAACCAGTCAACTAACCAGTCAACTAATCAGTATATTTATCACATTTCCCCATGAGAGAATGCACTGCCTCTTCATAGTTAATTCACATAATATTAAACCATGATTTGGCTCGATATAACAATGCAAGCAATATTTCATAGTAGGAAGAGGGAAGACTAGATTTTTTTCATTATAATAATATTAGGAATGTGATGCTGAAATTTAGTAAACAATTTCAGGAATATCAGATGAAGTGATTTTTCTAAAAGATGTGATTCCTTAAAAATGAATTGATGTTTTCTCATAAATTAGTGATTGAAAAATTAAGAACTTAGGCATCCCCCCAACAATTCAATATTGTGTAATATTATTGAAACAAAATATTGTTCCACAGTATTAAACAGCTTAAGATTTTTTTTGGGGGGGGGTTGCCTACATTTTAGAAATCAAAAGTACTGTGCATATTTTGTGGGCTTTTTGTGATATAATAGTAGAAAAGAATGTGGCAAAAATATTATTAATTGTTTCTATATGGTGTTTATTTTGCAAAAGTTGAAAACTAAAAGATATTAATATGCCACTGAAACATTTTAAAATAGAATTAGAATACAACTACATATTTGTACAACTTTTCATTTTATTGTCACAGTGACCCCCAATCTCATATTGTATAGTAAAATGAGTTGGGATAATATTGCTTTGATTACAATCTTCAAGAGAATCTTTCTGAAATAATGATTTTTAATTTTAGAAAACCTTTGGGCAAGAACCTGTCACATATGCAGTTTTATGGTATGCCTCTAAACCTTAAAAAATAAATACATATTTGGATGCAATTCCATCTTTAATATAATCACTTGTGAACAATTCAGTGGTGTAGTAAATGTTTCAATCATAGCAAGTCCTCATATTCATTTCAATTTTCAGAATAATATTACGGGTATCCAGGCTCATGTCTTGGAAAGAGTCAAGGAGCTTTTAACAAAGTGCTTTTTGTTGTCTCAGAAACTAAAACAGCTGTATGTAGACCAAATAATAAAAATAAACTACTGTGAAACTACCATCTAACACACAAGAGTTCTGTAGAGAGGAAACTAAGATATTTAGAGGCATAAAGTGACTCATTGTGCAAGGAAAAAAACAATGATATAAGGGAAACCTGTGGCTTGGAGTTGCATCTGTTACCTTTCTAGACAGAAATCAGAGTCGTTTTTGAAGAAAAAAATGGAATGAGGTTTAATACTGGTCACATTGTATTAATATAAATTTCCACAGTCAGGCCAAGACCACAAATAATTAAGCCAAAAGATTTCAAACTTGCACCTCTGACACAATTTGTCTTACAAAAATTTACAACATTGTGTTTTTACACTATTACTATGATTTCCATTAGATTCATTAATGGATTAATTGTATTAATTAAAATAATTACTAGTAATATGAATGTTGAAGCATCTAAGAGTTTGAATTATTGTTTGTTCAATTTACTGTATATCGCTACTCATCTCAAATATATACATCTAGGCAGCTAACAGGAAATAAAAAGATAAAAACAGCAAACCAATAAATAACAAACATAGGAACTCAGCTAAAACCAGACAACATAATCAACAACATAAGATTATGAATGTCAGGGGGGAATAATCTCTGGGGGAAAATGTTCCAAAGGGTAACCAATATACAGAAATCACTGTATATTGTGTCATCTGGAGGACACTGTATTGAAAACAGTGTCCTCCAGATGACACTGCCTAATGGAAGGGGGCTCAGAGCATGCCATTCCTACCAGATCACACAGGACAAGGAGATATAGGTGGGAAAAACAGAACTGCAAGTAACCTGGCCCCATGCCATGAATGGCTTATAGCTCACTACCAACATCTTGAATTGAACCTGGAAGCATATAGGCAACCAATGCAGCTTGCAGAGCAAAGATGTCACATGAGCTGAATGAAGAGTGTCCATAAGTACCTGCCCTGCAGCCTTCTGCATCAGCTGAAGCTTCCAAATGCTCTTCAAGGGCAGCCTATGTAGATTTGCAGAAATCAGATTGGGAGGTGGTAAGGGCATGATGACTGGTCCAAGAATAGGCACAATGGATACACAACATATAGCTAAATTCTCCTAACCTTGGATGCCACCAGCTCTTTGAACAGAAGCAGTGAGGCCAGTAAAGCCCCCAAACTGGACACAGTTTCTGTTTGGGGTAGAACATAGGGACCCTAAAACCTGAAGTATCTTGGTCTTGCTAGGATTTAGCTGTAGCCTACAGTTTCCCATCCAGACTCTCACAGGCTCCAGACATACTGTATATTATATATTTAACCATTTCATCTATTGAGATTCTCAATCATCCACATTATGGTTGCCCCAAAGACATTTTTCCAAATGGCAACTGGAATTTCTTGGGTTTTTTCCTTGAAAATGTTTCGCTTCTCAAGAAGCTTCTTGGATGAGAAGTGAAACATTTTCAAGGAAAAAAACCAAGTCCAGTTGCCTTATGGAAAAGTACCTTTGGTATTATACCATCTCCCATTTTTGAGGTCAGTGTGAGAGAGACTAGAGAAGGGTCTCAGCTTGTCCCTGAGGGGGGGGGCAACTGTAAACTTTAGGAAGAATGTAAAACTGTATTTTTCCACAGGAGAATTTGAATGAGTCAGACAGTGGTAGGGAAGGCATTGGGAAGTATAACTTATTTTTGATTTGTACATTTGCTATTTATGATTGCAAGCTGTCTAGAATCAAGAGTCTAGGCAGCATATATATTTATGTATATAGTTATAAATAAATCATGGATAGGTTTGCTGTATACAAAGATGGGGAAATATCTATATTTCCCCAAATATCTGAAAAATACATTGCAAATTCCCATATAATGCCACTGCTCCGTGGGCTGCATTGGTTGCCAGTTGCCCTCCGGGTGAAGTTTAAGGTGCTGGTTTTAACCTTTAAAGCCCTTAATGAGCAGGGTCCGGAGTATCTGTGGGTGCATCTGGCCCCGGCTTCCCATCGCCCAGTTTGCTCCCACAGGGAGGGCCTCCTCAGGGAACCAATGGCTTTAGAATGCCGTCGGGCTGGGCCCAGAGGGAGGGCTTTCTTTGTGGGGGCACCTGTATGGTGGAATCAACTTCCACCAGCCCTTTGCACCATCCCGGACCTCCGTTTCTTCCGCAAGGAATTGAAGACGTATTTATTCCAACAGGCCGGCCTGGATTAACAC
>JANHFQ010002750.1:89555-101799 GCA_032468035.1 Aparallactus werneri
GGCTCTTTGGCTTTGAAACGGAGATGAGCACCGCCCCCTAGAGTCAGAAACGACTAGCACGTATGTGCAAGGGAAACTTTACCTTTACCTATATCCTAAATATCTTGTCTGGAATTCCTAAGTCTTCCTCAGTTGCTTTTGGTGGTTTTGAAAAATATTTGAATAAACTACATCATTTTGCTTATTAAGATATGGAAGCTCCAGTGAAAACTATTTGTTCTATTGAGTGTTTAACTCTGCAATTGTAGTGTTCTCCAAAGGTGAACTTTTGAAAATAAAAAAGATTCATTTTTAAAATAGACTTAATTTATAGTATCTGCAGCAAAATCAGTTTCTCAAGGAACTGTGCCTATTTTCTTCGTTCCTTTTATTTTATTACAAAACTACTTTTGATGATGACTCTGTCTGCCAGTGATATCACTATTCTGCCATCTAGTGGTTGTCTGGATTTATGCAGCCTAGATGAGATATGGTGTTTTTTGCTGTGAAACTGGCTGTTCATTTGATTCCTAATCTTAGGAAATTGCATTAAAAAAATAAAAACATGCACATTTTTGTTTATTGTGTTTTTATTCCTTTAAGGGAGATAGCAGTCATTTTCTACAGACCATCCATCTTCATGAAAATAACAGCGTGTGTTTAGTAAGCATTGAGAAGCTATCTAGGCATTTATTCAGTAGCAGACATTTCCCTGTACAGTTGCAAAGTGCCTTTTTGTTTCTGGTGCAAGCCGAAGAAAATAAAATATTCTGTTGACTAAAGGAATATAAAGTGCTATGAGAAACAGGAAAATGCACTTTCTTGGGAAACTCCAATCTTCCATGAAATACCATTTAAAGGGATTTTAGGAGCATATGTAGATGAAAAAGACAATTAGATGTATTCTGTTTTTATTCGGCTTTTTATGCAGCTTTTTATGCAACTTGTAGTGAAGAAAGTTTGGAATAATAAATAGGAGTGGATATGATGTATTTCTAGAAAAGGAACATTTAGTTTGCTTTCTTTCTCACCCCCCCCCCACCCCGCAATCCTATGTAATTTTTCAGGCCTCCATCCTGTCTAAATTTTCAGGTCTAGTACACATGTTCAGGTAGTTTTGAAATGATTTAGCCCAGGAACTGTCCTTCTGACACTTTTAATCTGTCTCATTACTTGGAGGCAGGTCATTTGCCCACAGATATGAGAAGTTAATATATCAGGTGTAGCATAAATTTGTTGTTGTTGTTGTTAGCTGCGAAGTCATGTTCGACTCATCGCGACCCCATAGCATAAATACTATTGTACAAAGAATATTTGAGATACACACAAAGGCATGTTGGGCAGGTTCCAATGAAGCCATAGTTGCTTGGGTTAGCTTTTCTTTAAAAGAAGTCTCTCTTCCCCCATTCTCCTGTATCACATAGCCATCTGTGTTTGAAATGGATGAGAACGCCAAAAGCAAATTTTGATATATGAGGTGATAAGAACGTTTATGAACAATAAGCAAAACTCCATTGGGTATGTAAAAATGCCTTGTGAGAGCTCTGTTGAAAGTCACCAAGGAATTCAGTCAGTGATTGTGCCATTTGTAGTTTTATGTTCTAATATGGGTTTAAATAGGTTATTTAAGATTTGTAATATGGAATAACACAACAAAGAATCTCAGCAGAAGTGAACATTAGATAAGGCATGCAAATAGAAGAGAATCAGAAACATAGTTAACTGACAATCCAGGGATCATATACCTTGGGTATATAGCACTGATCCAGTGCTAACAATTTAAAATGGCTTTTCTTGCATTGTAGTGAACCTAAACTAAATCAGCTCAGCTATTGAAGAAAGATGATTATATGGGATCATCTTAGAGGAGCACAGCATAATTACCTTACATTGAAAAGCCCACTATGAGGCCTAGGTCACCCACTCAATAAATTTCTATTGCTTGAATCTTGACTCAGCCTTCCATCCTTCCGAGGTAGGTAAAATGAGGACCCAAATTGTTGGCAATATGTTGACTCTGTAAACCGTTTAGAGAGGGCTGTAAAGCACTATGAAGCAGTATATAAGTCTTAAGTGCTATTGCTATTGCTGTCTAGTCTAGCACAAGTTTAATTACTTAACTACTCAATGGTTTTGCTTGAGCATCTTGTGTTAATTATTTTAGCTCTTAAACTATTGTCCTGTTTCTTAGTAAACTCAAATTGTTTTTCTCCACATTTCAAAAATATCTCTCCCATTTCTGTTTGACCCAATCTACTATTCTTTCCTATTCATGGGGTTATCTTGAGAGTGAATGATATGACTAGAAGATTAAGCAAAAGGGAGAAGCAGAGGAAAAAGAGGGGAAATTAGCCAACTACCAACTCTGAAATTCTTAATGAACTGGTTATCAAAATATCACTAGTGAGCTTGTTAAGATAGGATCCTAAATGTACATGACCACTCTGTTAATCATTTTGCTTTTTTATCAGCTGCTGAGAATGGGTAGATGGCATTGATTGGTGTGTGACTCCTGCAAGGACAAATGTTTACCATTTCTACTGATCTCTAGAACTAACTTGTAATTCTTCCAAATACTCTTTCTTCATGTTCATTGTCTTTTGCTTCTTTCTACTTGCTTCTACCTTGCTATGCTATAAAACTATGTGTATATGTGTGTGTATATGTACAGGTATGTCCTGTTTGCAACACATGCCCAAAGTATATGAGTGTCTGTTTTGGTTCTTTTTGCGCTCTGTTGTACTTATAGTAATCATTTACAAATCCATTAATTTGAAGATACTTGTTTTATTTTTCTCACTTTTTCTCACTGCAAACATTCACAATTGTACCTTACTCCTGGGAAAACTATTGCTCTATCCATTCTGAAAGTTGTCATTAAAATATATTTACCTTTTATGATGTTTTCTAAATTACCGTACCTTTCCCCCTAGAATTAACCTCTTCTAGGTGTTTCCCATAGATGACAATGTGATTCTGCACGCAGAGTGACAAATCTGTCCAATTAATAGATTTTCGGTTAATAAAATTTCTTTTCATTGGCAGTGTTCTACTACTGATTATTCAAATCTCTGGAGAATTACAATTCCTGCACATACACAAATGATTTGTCTTCAGGGCAGAGAAAATTGTTTAAAATTGCAGGCATTTTTTTCCTAGTTGGAATTTTCCATTGATAGAGGAACATTAGTTTTATGCTGCCTGTAACCCACCATTCATATATTCCAAATCAACATATTAAATACAAGTTTGAAAGTATGCATTATGATAGTCACATTTTTGTGTGTCACATGAAGCATTTTACATTCATTCTGCTGCATGCTAGAAAAGCAGTAGATAAACAGCTGGTTCAATTTTATTTGTTTTTGAGACCGAAATAAGATAGCGTTTATAACTTAACTCAGAATAAAGTATTCATTCTATTCATTGCTGCCAAATTGGCACTAAAATACATTGAAGTGCAGTCACATTCTCACTGATATTTGAATAGGACTGGATGCTCCAGGCTCATGCACATATTCTCAGACTTTAGTTGATAAGAACATCTGATGCTTGTTTGTAGGTGGGAAAAATTAGTTAGCCCTTAAGGTAAGTAGTATCTGTTTCTATTGTGTATATTTGAAAAAACATATATTGCGGCCAATTTTCTTGGTTAAAATTATAGCACATTCTGGATATCCTTCATCATAATACGCTATTCTGTAAATGGAATTTCTGTTTAATCATCATCACAGAGAAATATCTGCCATAGTAGTAAAATGTTTGCCATTATGGGATTGTGAAGCAATTATCTTCTTGTCAGGCTTTATTCTTCTACGGTAGTGTCCCTAAATACATCACTGGGGCCTTTTCCATTGAAATGAATAGCAGCCATATCAAATTAATGTGAAATAAATGATACAGCTTATGAGCCAAGTATATTAACCTGTCTTAGTTATGTTCTTCAGATTCTGGTTGTAATATCAGTCCACCTCAATGTGATGACTAGGAAGGTAGATTACTGGTGTAAGGATAACCCAAGCTATCCAATACATTTCTTGTGCAGCTGTCAGAGTGTGTCTTAGTATTTTGGTGGATATAAAGTCTATGACAAGGTCCTCTTATAGTCTGAACCTTTGGCCTTTCATAGTTGCTGCATGTATAATTTGACTTCCTGGGTTTGCAATGTTAGAAAATAGTAAAACAGTGAAAACCATAGAACACAAATGGAGAGAAAGTAGGTGAATAAAACCAATCACAGACTGGAGCACATTTTTAGATAACCTGCATCAAAAGAATGGAAACACAGTTGACTTCTCTTTTCATTACATAACTACATTCCAAGGTAGCTATTTGAATAGCTAGGAGTTGTTTTTTTATTTGCATTTCAGGAACAATTACTTCCTTAATAGTGCATAGTGAGTTAATAATCAATAGTGAGTTATTTGAGCTAGTCAACTCAGCTTCAAGATACTTATTATTTGAAGAGTTCTATTTCTTCATTTATATAACTTCATTCTGAGCTCTTTAAATGAAATTTTAAGATGACAATTATAATTTTTAAAATTTCTTGAGCAACACTGGGGAGGCTGACAGGCACCGAGCGTTTGCAGTTATATATTCTCACTATGGTGAAAGCTAAATTTCAGAGTTCAGATGGCTCCTTTTTCTGTATTTAAATTTTGGGGTATCTTTAAAAAGGATACATCCCCTATGCGCTCTGGCTTTGTGAGTTACTTAATTTCTGATTGGATGTGTGGTATTTATTGTTTCTTATGTGGATACACATAGCATTAGAGTAATTTGCAGCAAATGAGTTACAGGACTACAAGAGAAGATAAGACCAATGTTGTCTTCCCTAACTATTCTTTTAGCTTTGACACCCCCCCCCCCCAAGTTGTTGGCTGAAGCTTGCGTGCTTCTGTGAAAAGCAGAGAAAAACTATAGGCCAGGTTTAGCAGGAAGGTGAAAGACTGCTTTTCTGCAGAGAAAGTACAGATAGTCCTTGACTTATGACAGGTTATTTAATGACTGTTCAAAGTTACAATGACCTTGGGAAAGTTAAGTAGTTCCAGCATCATAAAATGTCTCCCTCTCTTCTCCTTTCCTCTCCTCTCCCTCTCATACTGTGGTCACATGAACACATTTTGGGCACTTGGCAACCAGTTCACATTTGCAAGTGACTGTGGCATCCTGTGAGTATATGACCACTGTTTGCGACCTCTTTTGCTGGTTTCCAATAATGAGAATAGATTCCCTTAATGACTGCTATAAAAATGGTCAAAAAATTGATGTAGTCATAAGGATGCCTTTATGACTGAAATTCTGGTCCCACTTATGGTGGTAAGTTGAGGACTTTCTATCTTGGAGAAACCGGATTGAATTTTCATGGGCATACCTGATTGGAGAATCAGTGTTGGCTTCTTCAATAAGTACTGTAGGTTGCTATGGGAGAGCAGATATCAATTATATGTGACTTTGAACCACATTTTGGAAAGACCGTAGTATTACAGAAATCACAGAGAGTTTCTGATGTGTTTGTATCTCTCCCCAGTGTACTGTAAGTCTGTGTGAAAGGGGAGCTTTGGTAAAACAATACTTTGGCTGGAAGCTAGAATGATCAATCATAGAATACAGCTGTTACCTCTCTCTACCCTATCTAATGGCATTATTTTAGGGAGAAGTATAGTTTTGCTTAGTAGAAAAACTATTCTCTGAACCAGGTTCAAAGCATCAGAAGCAGCTGCTCCACTTTTTCATACATGGAGAAGACCCAGTTTGGAGAATAAGCCCTCTGGTTCTATTTATGGCTATGTTTGAAGTGGATGTAGGCTCCAAATGTGAGTTTTTTGAATCTTGTAGCTCCATAATACAATTTAGTTTGTCATGAAATGGACATCAGTAAAAAGTGGATTATATAACAAAATGTAACTGAGTAAGGAACTTAATAATTTAGTCATACTCTACAAATATCCCATAAGAGTATTCAAATTCACATTATATATTTTTTACATTATGCATTTAAAAAAATATATATATATAAAAGCCTGTTTTAAAAAGTAGAGAACCAGTTCTTTGCACTTGTAAAAGTTAATGATGATTTTTTTAGGAACGTTATTGCCTGCACCATCCCCGCTGACTTTACTGCAAATCTTGAGAGTGGATGATTGGAACACTAGAGATACTTAACAAATATATGTATGAAGATAATAAATGTTAATCAGAGAAATGTTGCCAAAGGATATTGGCATATAAATGTTGAACTTTGAAGTTCCATGTCTTCTTAATGTGGAGTCTTGAACATTCTGATTTTGACATCTCTCAGAGACTGTGGTTAGCTTTATGATTCATATTAAACTGTATCTTATGGATGATAACAGCTGAGTTCATGAATCACGTTTAGCCAAAAATAAAGAGATTCATGTTATGGCTTAGACTAGAGTGACTTGTGAAATCAGCCTTGATTTAGATGATTTGTAACTTAAAGCTTTATATTTCTTTGTTAGTAATTAGTGTGTGTGTGTGTGAGTGTGTGCACCTGCATGCAAATGTATAAATCTTTTAAATAAAAGGTTTAAACTGATATTGCTTTCTTGGTAATCACTTGATCACTAGAAATTGTCCTCATTTCTATTAGTGAAAGTATGTCCTCTTGCAGGAGAGAAATTCCTATAAAGCTTTCTGAAAGAAACACTCCAATTAACAATATTTTCCATTGGCCAGACTCCAGAATACAACTGTTCTTGATGCAGTTTTCCTTTTTTATGTTAATGGTGTCTTTCTTTCTTAACTAAATTGCTATGTAGCTGGCAAATAAATGAAAATAGTCCAGTCTTAAAATAATAATTTTACTAACTGGAAAAATTTGTAGCTTTCTGTTGTTGTACTTTATTGCCTGTGTGTTTGTTCCCAAGCAGATTTCTGGACAGTAATTTTCATGCCCTCTTATTAAAATAACTTGCAACTCCTGTAGGGCCTTTTTAGGTATTCAACATTGCTCTTTTTTGAGAGGGCAGTGCAGTTGAGGGATGTCATAATTGTGCTGATTAATTGAACTATTATTTTAGCTATGTTTTTTGTCTGCATTGAACACTCACTTGCCCTCATACTATTTTTACTAATATTTTCAGACAGACGAAGAATGTTAGAGAACCATGTAGGAGAATGTGATTAAATTGCACTGTAGTCATAGTTTAGTTAATAGGCAAATTCCGACCCCCCTTTTTCCTTGAACATAAATGTGTTTTTTTCAAGTGAAACTGCGGCAATAAAACCTCATTTCATCAAATAATATTGCTGTATGAAATAGGATGAAATTAGACTGAGTCATAATTTTCCTAATGCCCAGTATGTACACTTCTGTCAGACTATGATAAGTGCTAAGATATCACAGAAAAAAATGGAGTTCATTTGAATCAGGATTCAGGAGAACAAAATTTTTTACATTTTCTCAGTATGCGTGTAGATTATTTTTTACGTTCTTTCCTTCCAGCCATCAAGTATCTTGGTTCTAGATGATTCTCTATTCTGGGATGTAAAACCTACAGAAAATGACATAAAACCAGATTTACTAGGAAAATGGTTATGCTTTTAGAAGCTTTATGTTTGATAAAATCTAGTAAAAGAAAAGTGTAAAAAGTTTTGTAATAATACAATTAAAAATTGTTAAATTATATATCTCTAAGTGGTTAAACAACATTTACAACTGTACAGAAGCTCAGTATAATTTTACTATGTCTCTGCCACTTCTGCATACAGGGTGCAGTTTGCATTCTGTTCTTTTACACAGAGGATTTTGTTGAGAGAAGCCTAACCAATCAGGACACAGGAGGACTTCCTGAAATAAAATTGAACCAAGAGCTATGTCTTCATTATGAATGGCAGAACATTTCCATCCCATTTCTGTAATTCAATAGGAAAAAAGGAATGTGAGGAATGTATTCATGTAAAGTGGTGTTTTTAAATGTTAGTGGATGTTATTGAGAAGTTTTAGGATTGGAATATAATAATCTGCAACAGCATTGGGCCAGTTTTTAACTTTGGAAGCCAAGAAACCACAAAAGAATTTAGGGCTGGGGGCTACACAGAGAAGAAGGCAGAAACATGTTGCAAGTTGTCTGCAAAACAACTGTCTAGAAGTTTCACAAAGATATCAGAAGTCAAGCTTGACCTGGGGGCATCTTTAATCTATAGTTGAATTTATCTGTGTGCAATACCTGATATTGCCCAGATTGATGTTGTATAAATTGAGTATTAACCTAAAGAGTGTTTGATCATGATGAGTCCAGAGTGCTTTCTGTGGTTAAACTTTTACAGAAAAGTCATGCTCGGAAGTTTCTTCTTTTTCAAGTTCTCCTTTTTCATCAGTTTGGACAAACCCCCCGATTTACACATTTAAGGACAATGTCATAGCTAGACAATGGAGTAACTCTCTCACTTTGGACTGTAGTTTCTAATTTGGCCATAAGCATTGTTTTGCTGCCAAAAGAGAGAGAAAAATAATATGTATCTTAGAAATAAAAATGGCAAAAAGTGCCTGCTATAATCTTCTAGTCTAGGCCTCTGTATATAATTGTCTTTACTTATCCTACCCAATCTGGCAGGAGGGGCATGATCTGAGTACTGGAAGCAAAGAGGTACTGGCAGTTGGCAGGGTCTAGAAGCAGAGCCTTTTCTGCCATTTATTTATTTATTTATTGATCAAATTTGTGTACCGCCCTTCTCCTGGGACTCAGGGCAGTGCACAGGGCAAATATTAAAACATACAATATATGCAATTAAAAAAGAATTAAACAATAGCCCAATTAAAACCCGTTAAAATTTAATTAAACAATTTAAAATCCCCCATTAATCCCAGCCGGCCAATTCTAATAACCACATCTTCAACTCCCTATGGAAGGAGCGGAGGTTGGGGGAGGTACGCAGGCCCAGTGGGAGCTGATTCCACCAGGTGGGAGCCCCCACAGAAAAGGCCCTCCCTCTGGGCCTAGCCCGACAGCATTCCACAGCTGTTGGTTCCTGGAGGAGGCCCTCCCTGTGGGAGCGGACCGAGTGGTGGGAGCCCGGCACCAGATGTTCCCCCAGATATACCGGACCCAAGCCATTCAGGGCTTTATAGATTAACACCAGCACCATGGGCCATGGTGCCCAACATCATTTATCCTGAGATTAGATTGTCCCTGTCCCTTAAAAACATGGTTTTGAACTCAAGTTTTTGAGTTTGAACTCAAGCCCTGTGTGTGTGATCTGGCTGTGTGTTGATAGTTGTTTGGAGGATGCCCTGCTGCTATTTGTTTTATTTTTTTTACTATCCAGTTTTTAAATCTTTAAAAAAAATTAATTTCATTGTAAGTCGCCTAGAATCATGAATATGAGATGAGCGATGGCTGCTGCATTCCGGATCAGTTGTAATTTCTGAGCAGCCTTTGAGACATGAAGACATCTTCATTTGTTTTAATCTTTGTCGACTGATACTTCACATTTCGTTTCTGGCACCAACCAGAAAGAAGCTGTTCAAGGATAATTGACTCTAATACCTGGCTTGCATTCGTTGTCAGTGATTTACCAGAACTTCACCCAACCATTTGCCAGATGTGGCAAACAGGCATCCCTTTTTGTGTCATATGTACAAGAACAGTAAAACAAAACAAAACAAATTAAAAAGAGAAAAAACAACACAAAATATGGAGAGTTATTCCATACCACTTATTAAAATAATCTATAGGGTTTACCAAAGCATATATTGGAAATATATTTTGTCAGCTTTAGGAAAGTGACTTGTCAAGATGAGAAAATTATAAACATAATGTCTAATCTATTTAATGTCATATCTGATGATTTCAGAAGCATAGGATGTATTAGGATATATACAACATCTTGCTCATATAAAACACAAAGGTTACTAGCAGCATTGGCAAACTAGTTTGATATTATCTATTGAATGAACATTTGTTATAAATGTGGGGGGAAAAAATCCAAAATCTCTTTTTCACTGGAGTTGAATAGGTTATAATGGAACATGTAAAGTGTAAACTGTAAAGTACTTAGAAAGCTTTGACTATTGTGTGGTTTAAATTTTCATTAAATAAAAAGTGAACAATCCATACATTCTAATATATTCATTCACAATATTTAAAAATATTGTGATTTTTCAGATTTGTGTAATGGTTGATTTAGCATTTCACATTTCTTACTTCGGTCTGGATGACTTTAAGGTGCAATAAACAATGATATTTTCAGGATATTTGAGGCTTTAACAATTTTGTTAGGATTTTCTTCTTCTTGGGACTAAATTGCTATATGGAATATACTGGAGTATCTGATTGGTTCTTGCTTTGCAAAACCATAAAATCCAACTTGACTTTCTGATACCCATGTGGATTGCGGAAATTGGTCTTAAGTAAAAGAGAAAAATGGAGTCTTTTGGCAAACCTAGAAAATACTTTGAGGGGGGACAATATATGTATAAGTTTGTTTTATTTTGTTTTCATTTTAAGCACATTTTGTGTAGTCATGTCTAGTTTTGTTCTGCTTTTGTATTTCTTTTTCTTTTTGGAGTTGTATTTAATGTTAAGAATAAAGATAAAATTTACAGAAACAGAAAAAAAGAGACGTTACAGAGAGTCACTGTAAATGTGAACATGATCTTGGCTTGCACACTAGTACATGGCTTTGATTTTTTTATTTATGAATGACTGTGTATCAAGCTTTATTAATAAGCCCAGTCTGTGGAGCTTTTTTCCTTTTTCTTTTTGACTAAAGGATTCAGCAGAGAAAGCATTGATGAGATGTCATATAATTTTACTAGTTGCATAACTGCTTTTAACTACTGAACTCTCTCTTGATTAAAATAACAATTGAGCCTATAATTTTTCTGAACAGCTGCTGCTACAGGGGGTCATTACCTTGGAGAGCTGGGAAATAATTGTACTCCTAATATGTGAGTTATGTATTCTCATGTTTTACAGCAATGCACAAAGTTTAAAGCCTATAGTAGAATGTTATTTGAAAGCTGTCAAACCATGTTAAAAAAGACTGCATCGTCAAAGGCCCTTGTGGCCAGGATTCAACATGTAGCCTTGTCTTACTCATTATAAAATACATGTTTATAAAGTTCCACAGAGCATCCAATTCCCAATTCACTTATATCAGCAAGACTTAACTTGCTCATTAATCTAAATTCTTTTGCAACTTTAATCTACATGTTTAATTAATCATAAAATGAGGCGGTAAGTAATTTCAGCAATGTGTGGCTTGTTATCAGATGCATTTAATCACTCTTCTGTGAGCTCATTTGGAAACACCTGAAGATGTCGAGAGCAGTTTGAATAAGCATAAATTATTCTTTGTCAGTGTACTTCACCCAACTAATAAGACATTAATTTAAAAAAGGCACTGTTCATCATTTTTAGATCTTCACCAATATTTTTAGCTCAGCAGGATAACTGTAATTGTACATATGCTACAATTTACAACATAGTGCCCAACAGTAGAACAGGAAATATTACTCAGTTCATTTTTCCTGTTTACATGTAATTACTTTGTATAATCTCAGGTTGAATGAAGATTAACCATAGTTATCAAATCCTGTATAATCTCAGGCTGAATGAAGATTAACCATAGTTATCAAATCCTAAACATTTATCTGTTCTTGGAACAAGTTGCTAGTTAATTGAAATCATAAAAGCCAGATAATTTAACAGTTGTACAAATAAATCTTTTCTGTATTTGCTTAGTGAAAAATTATTTAAGTTATTTCTTTTTGTGTGTGGGTCCAGATATGTGGCTGAAACAGTGGGATGTGTTTCACAAGTCATTAAAAGGAAATCTTCCTCTTGACTTATTGAAATTTGGAAGGTTGTCTGAAATAGGCTTGAAGCACGTGGGATGGTGATGGTGGTTGGAAGTCCAATCATATGAACATACGAGTTATGTCCAAATATTATGGGATGTAACCTATTGTATTCAAATAAATTCTCCAAACTAAAAGCTGAGTTTAAAATTTCTCCTAAATTTGCGATACAAATTTATGCTACTTTTGGGAAGAGAGCTGTACTAGTTCCCTGTCTCCTACCCAATGAGTGATTTGAATTAAATATTTGCTCAGATCTCTAGCATTTTATAAACTGGACTGTAGCTATGTCAGATACTAGTGAAGAACTGAAAAACCCTGTAAATTCTTCTTTAGACCAGCACAACAACAATTTGGCAACAGCATTGCCAAAAAAGCATTAAGAGTTGTTAATCTAATTTTGCGAAGCTTCTTCTCCGGTAATGCTGTACTTCT
>JANHFQ010002750.1:101899-113044 GCA_032468035.1 Aparallactus werneri
CAGACAGCCATTTTGCTTTCTTCCATTTCTTTTTCTTTGGGATGGTTTTAGTTGCTACCTCTTGTACAATGTTGCGATTAGATGAAATGAGCTAATTATACTTTAATGTAAAGCTACATTAACAGACTCTTGCAAATCTGAAAGTACAAATCTCCCTCCATCTCTTTTACAGTCTGAGAACTTGCAGGAGGGGATCTTCTAAGCTTCTCTCTCCACCTATTATGCAACTGCAGGCTGTGCCCTCTCTTATCTGACTGTTCCCTAGGCAGCATCTATTCCCCCTATTTACCAATATCATTTTCATATACCATTACACTGATCTTGTGAAAGGTTTGGAGGTGTGGGTGAACTATCATTTCCTGGAATTTGCCTTGCTTATGAAGAAAGTAAAAAAAAAATTACTAAGATGCTATGAACCCCCCAAAATAGGATAGAGAGAATAAGAGAGAATGAGGATTATATATACAATAAGGAAGGTGATGATAAAGGTGTTCGAATAAGAAAATATTATGGAAATCAGTTTTAATAAATTGTTTCAACTTTCAACCTTATTTGAAATCAGCAAAAATAATTGTAAATTTTATTTTTGAAAAATATACATCTTATATTTTAATCTGTCACTTTATGGCACTAATAGGCCTACAAACATGCATGTAATAAAAAAAAACTAGTAAATAGTAGCAGCAGAAAAATCTTCTGGGAAAATAACACTAGAAGAACTGGCTAAAAAGAAATAATTTAAGTCCCCATCTAAATTACAACAATGAATCAATTCCAAAGACAAAAGATTTAATGAACATCAGTACCAAATACTTTCTTTGTTATGGTAAAACTTAGATGACGAAGGAGGTGCTATTAACGTTGATGTTTAGATATTCCAGATGGGGTAGATTATAAATTCCACAGAGAATCAAGGATTATGGAATCCTCTATATGGGAATAAACAGTCCAATAAAGAGTTGAATCAAAACTATGCAGGGCTTTATATACCACATTGAGCATCCTGAATTGGGCTTCCCAACAACTTGTAACCAGGGCAAGCAGTAACTGGTACCCATTTTTAAGATAATGATGATGTGGCATATCTTGCAAGCACCACTCAACACACACACACACACACACACACACACACACACACACACACACCTACAGTGTGGGATTGTTACAATTTCTGAGTAATGTGCAAAAACTACCCTATAAAGAATGCAATGGAATAATCTAGTAAGTATTCTCATCTGATTCCAAGTATGGGGTCAACCTTTTAAATCACATATAGCTTCTTCCCCATTACCTTCAAAGTCTTTTCATGCTACGATCATGAGAAGGAATTTTTAAGGGTCCCCACGCCCTGAGAAATTGGAGTGAAGACCACCTGGAAACAGACCCTCAACTTGTGCAACAACTTACCCTATGAAATATTTTTGACTCCCACCTGACTGGCTTTGCAGGAAAAGTTAAACTGAGCATTAGTGGTGCTGTAAGGCTGCCTTTTTGGTTTGGGGAACTGTTTATATTGGTTGTAGTTTTATTTTTGATAAAATGGCTTCATTTGAGGACAGGCTTTTTAAATGTTACAATGTTATTTTTGTTCAAAGGTCAGATCTGTGCACTGTATGAGTGGCCCTGGAGTTATTCATATGGATTAGAAACATTTGAGTGAAGTATAATTAAAATGTTATCATTACTGCTTTTAATTACATAATCTGCATGGATCTGACCTTTCTTGGATTAGTCTGTATACCTGTAAATGATTTCAGACTAGAATTAATATTGAAAGTGCTGCTCAGGTTTTTGTTAGAGAGTAGGCAAAATTCCATATTATTTTCATGTAATCTCTAGCTGTGAAGTTCATAAACGTATTGCATCCTTCTACCATGTGGTATTTTCCAGCTGTGCTGCACTTCACGTCTCATCATCCTCAAAACTGTAGAGTCAAAACAGAATATTGCATCTTTTAAAAATAAGTAAAACTCTTCAATTGTTTGCCGGAAGCTGCTAAAAAGTGATGTGGCCTTAACATACTTTCCCCTCTTTATTTTCTAAAGGCCTGTTAGCTGCCGCCTTGCTATTTTCATTTCTGATGACAACTATCACGGAACACTGCTAGAGCTCAGAGTCAGCCTGTGACGGGGCCAGGTAACTTTTACATACTTAACAAAGATGTTTTTTCTTGCCTGCCGTTTTCCATTTAGTGTCTTTGTATCTCAAGCTTTTTGTCTGGATGTGATGTTCAGGCAATACAAAATAAGTGCAAATTTGTAAGTTTCATTATTCAACAACATACATTTATGATGTTGAAAACATCATTGTTTGGCTCTGTGAAACGAAGATATATTTGATTACAACAGATTTTTGAATAGATGATTCCCCGTGGTTTGAAAAGACTGTGTGACTGCAGAAATTAAAAGTGACATTAGAATTTATTATGAAGTTATACAGGACATTCCTGCCATTCTACAGGTGTACTTTAAGCGTACCTAAACTCTGATACACAGCAGATGATTACAAAAAACAATACTGACTTTTGTATGAAAGCATATTTGGATAACTAACAGTGACAATAGCATTTTCTAGCAGCTAGTACATTTTTACTCCAGCTGAGTTAATATACTCTGGAAGCAGAACTTCAATATTTATTGAAATTTATAAGGCTACATTACTTTGACAGGTGAGAAGATGGCTAGAATTTTACACTGGACTTCCAAGTAACAGTTCCTAAAATTCCATTTGAATCTAACTCTCCTTTGTTGTTTCCTATTAGTTGGGATTGTGCTGGAAGTTTTCCAGTCATTGTTGAATAATCACAGCCACTTCCAAAAGCAACTGAAAATCACAAAAGCTGACATAGAGTAGCTTTTGTTTATCATTTCTTACCCAGGAGCATTAACCATTAAAACCTGCTTTAACACATATTCTGATCCTCCTACCCTTCTCAGCATATACCGCATTGTAATTTCATTTCATAAACCCTCGAAGAGGACTTTTCTTAGTCATACAGCTTATTTAAATTCATATTGTTGGCCCATCAATAGATTGTAGGCGAATTCCATCAGAAATGGTAAAGCATTTCCAGTTATCAACATTAAAAATTTTTGTTGAAGAGAATTAACTTTCAGATCTATAGTTCGATGCCAACTTGTCTCTGCATATGGAAAAGGTCTGTTTCTGTTTGTGGAGAGAACTGAGGCTGAGCAGAAATTTCTCACTGTACTGGAGGAATGAAAGGGGCTAGAGATTTCCCTAGATTTTCCCCTCTCCATTATGGCCCTACCACTATTTCCCCCATTTCAGAGGGGGTGCTATGCTCCAGTCCCATCTGTTTTAGGGAACTCAGAAAACTACATAAGGAAAGGAGGATCAACCAAAAAAGAAATCTATCTTTCTTATAAGCAGAATTCTGCTAACTCTAAATTTGAATCAAATTATGGTTTTCATAAAGAAATCAGTTAAAAAATGTTTTAAGAATAACTGAACTCTGTCAGGTAGAGTGTATTTGCCATTATATTATAAGCTCTAAAAAGTTTAGAATAACTATTTTTCATCCAAGCATTATATTTCTTTCATTTTTAAATGAAACTGGAAATCACGAATGAAGCTATCTAGTCCTTTTTTTCAAGTAATAGGTATAAGGTAATTTTTAAAAGTAATGGTAATAGTTTGTCTGGAATGATCAACATTTCTGTGTTCAACGCTCAAGGAAAAAAATCCCAACTTTTGGTAATATCTTTTGGGGAATGAATTAGTAGATTGCACCAGATTTTTAAAAAGCGTATTGCAATACTTGAAACATATGGATGTTTTAAATAAATATTGTGTGTTCAATATATGGCATATCAAATATTCTTATAAATAGTAATGGGTAATTGATTCAAACGCCACATTATAATCCAATCATTAAATATACTTAGTTAAAGCAATTCAATAAATATACACTCTACTTGTTGAAAGCTTTTTGTGTAGCTAGTGAAAAACTAATTGTCAATTCAGTTTATCAGATTGAATATCTAATATTTGTCACAAGGTTATTTTTGTAAAAAAAGTTGGAGGAGGAATTGCTATGTATGTCATCTTGAATTCCTTAAGGAAAGGTGGTTAAAGCTTAATAAAACAGATACCAATTAATAATCAGATATTATCTGATGCTTGGTACCCTTTTATAAAATAAGATTCCACAGGATGAATTATTGAGGACAATATATTTTTATGCCAGAATTTCAGTTACAATTATAGCTTTTATATTTTAGAATGAGATCAAAAGATAACATGAACAACCAGCAGGATCTTTAATAACTTTAATCATAACAAAAGCACAATTAAAAGAAAAAGGAAACAATTATTTAAAAAATATTGTATACCTCCAAAAGAATAAGAACAAAGGAAGGATGTCTTCTACAAATCTGATGAAACTGGATTAGGAGCCTTACAAGTTGTTACTGACATAACACCATCGATGAATTTTTATAGAGATAACGTGCAGCTGTATAAGTAGCTTGGCCATTAATTTTGTCCAAAAATATAATTTGTTCAAATAAAACATTTGAATTCTGGCAGTGTCAAATTTTAAAAATTTCTGGTTTATCAGATTTGAGTAATATATTTTACCCTGAGAATTCCTTGTACTATTATTGATACTTTCAGCTGAGAAGCTAATATATTGTCTTGTTTTACATGTGCTGCCACTAATCCTATTTATTCAATTCTATATGTTTTTAGAAAATTTTAAAAGCTTGTGGTTGCATAAAGAAATCTTTCTGTAAAATTATACTTTTAACATTGCTTTTCAGTGATGTTGGCTCACAGAACGATGTAATCATTTCATTGAGGAGGATAGGCCCATTTTTGGCCTGATGTTCTCTGTCCCATTTTTAAAATGCTGATTTGAACTTCTAGTAGTGTTACAATGTACTTCATTTTAACTGAAATTTTACAGAAACCATATAATACTAGTGGCTGTAGTGGTCGTACTATGAACCTCAGCCAGCAATCCTTTGGTAGAACTTGTTTTTATGATTTAGAAATAGGAGTGGGCAACAGTTTTCATTGGGGCGGGTGGGTGTCATGCCTTCAAAATTATTATTTTAGTTTCCAGGGACTGCAGAGGGTTATTCAGTGATGTAGTGATATTATTCTCAAGTAACAGAACTTGTCAGGCTTGAGATGGGTGGATAGAGTTGAGGGAATTTCTTAATACATAGATGTTGAATATTATTTTAATTAAAAACAAAATGATCTGCAGATGTTTTGGGGCTTGCATGTGGTTACTGGTTGTCCATTCTTGGGTCTGAATCTTGACTTTCCAGGATTACAAATTTCAGGAAAAGTTTCATGAACAGAGAGGGCTTCCTGCCGCAAAAGTGTTGTGTACTGCATTTGGAGAACAATGAGGATAGTAACAGGGCATTTGGTGGGGGTGGAACTAATGTTTTCATTGCTAATCTTCCTTCTCAGTAGCATAGAGCATAACTTGTTTAGAGTGGCTGCCTCCAATAATAAAAGGAAAGAGTAAGAAATCAGAAGATGAGATTGTGGGCCAAATGACATGTTATGCTTAATGAATAGCATTTAGTTCTCCTTGAAGTATTGTTATTAGTTACAGATGTATGGACATTCCTTTACTGATAAATCACTGCATTGAGATAGAAGATTTATCTCTTTTATCCTCATTGTGAGTGGAACTAAAATGCCCCTCCACAAATAGTAGACAATGGAAAAAAAGAGTTCCTGCTGGCACCAATGAATACTTTTCTCTTAAGAAGCCTAGCCATGTGAGGGATACAGTCCAATCAGATTATACAGTACAGAAGGAAAGTTTATTTTTTTCTCCCTCTTTCATACTGTATTTCCAAAAAAGATTGCCATCATTTGCATATAATTTAACTGCTTGCTGTGTATATTGTGTATTTTGGCTCATGAAATAAATCCATAACTGGAAAAGAAGTGGTGTGGCCAGGATTCACACATCATATTAAGCAATAACGAAACAAACCATATTATAATACGATGTATAATCTCAGCCACAGGATATAAGGATGTCTTACTGAGGCAGGGAATATGAGGCAAAAGGAGGAAGCAGATAAACTGTTCCACATTTTGTCATAGTAATCCTGGTTTGGGAAAGAGAGAATTAATTTTGAGATATTGATGTCTATTTTGAGTTTTCAAAAACTTTTTGAATGAAGGTAGACTTATTGTAGACCTATTTCCTTCTTTTCCACCCATTAGAACACTTTTATCCCCTTTTATTTAGGTTTGAGATTAGCAATAGTGACATACTATACAACAGCGGTTAGCTTTTCCATTCCTGAAATTATTCCTTTTAAAAAAATTTACCATAAGGCTCTTGGTTCAGGTTGGTTAGATTCCTGAACTGGAATATCTTCTTCGGGATTGCAAATATATTATTGAATAGTGCATTATAGACCTTCAAAATCTTGGCTTCAACATCTGAAATGAATTTGTAGGAAATAGCAAAAGTTACTATTGTTGATTTGGAATCTGGTTCAGAAAGTATAGGAAGGAGACGTTAGAGATAGAGCAAAGGAGGGATAGAGATAAACTTTTAGTAAATAACTATATTTATTGAAATAACTATCAAAAGCATTGAAATCTGTTCACATACACAGCAAATCACATGTACTGTACATATGACATTTCTTTCAAACAGTATTTATATTTGTATAAGAATACCTGTTAGATAGACTGTACAGGTTTACTAAGAATAGTGGTTTGAGATTACTGTATTTTGTAGCATTGATTGATTAGTTAACATTATACTAGTAGTGGGTAAATAGATAATATAAAGTGCTGACATATGTACATTGTGTAGTCTTAAGTGTACAGGTCTTTCTCCTCAAGTGGTTAAAATTCCTTTTGTATGGGTCTTAAGTAATGATCACAGTATAAATTATCACAGCTTTAGGTACTCTGTTCTCTGCTATCCTCTGGACATCAGATGCCATGCTCTGTTGCATTTTCCCTGAGAGAATGGAAGAATACATGTGCAGGCAAATAATAAGCAGGTGGAAGATAACAATGCATAACATTTTGACGTGATCCTCCCTCAAATTTCACTGTGAGTTTGCTAGCCTGAGGGGCAGACCAAAAGCTGAAGCTGACTAGGTCTGGCAGGCTAATGTATGATTGTGGTAGAGATGATGTGAGTCTTGTCACCTTGGCAGCAGGCCAAGCCCATTTTTACTCAGAAGAGTCTATGAGGACTTACACTCATACACTCCAAACTTTGCCTATTGTGTCCTGTTGATTAACATTTGGCATTCATTCTATAAACCCCCTACTGGGGAGTTTTGCACATAAGACGTATTTCAATATTATACCCATCATTTTTGCCACCATTGTGGGATAGAACTCTTAACTTGCATAAAATGGAGTACGTATTAAGAAACAGGCAAGAGAGATTTCATATAAGCCAAACGCTTAGCAAGATAAAGCCTTGGCATGTGGCCAACATCCAATTTAAATCAAACTAAGCCCACAATAGAGGCTCCTTCCTCCTTCCATCACAATTCGTAGCATCCTGCTAGAAGTTTATGCTGCCTTGAATATTTGCCAAGATACTGCTGGAAAAGTTTTCCTTCAAGTAAAGAGAACTGTCAAAGAGACAACTAATTAATCCCTGCCCCTTTATAGCTGTGTAATGCAATGCATAACTAAAAGTCCTGTTAAATTAATTAATGATTTCAATTATGAACTTTCCCCAAAAATGTTATGATTCATATCAGGCTGATGATGCAGTGACCTGAGAGTGTGAAATTTGAGCTGTGTGCTGAATTGCCAGTTAATTGATTCACAAATTATTTAAAGTTTGTTGCACCTAGGGGAGTGTTGATATCCATGGCAGCAAAAGGTACCACTCTTGCTCTGTTTCAAGACTGACAAGCTAACAAGCAAGAAACCAGAGCTGCTAACAATGAGATTGACACTTGCAAATCTCTTGCTATTATCATGCCTCAGTACTGCGTATCTTCGTATAATTTTTTTATATTATACATGACAAAGTTTAAAGAGAGGAGGTTAATTCCAACAAGAATATCACACACTTCTTTTTCACAGTTCTGGGGGTTTTTTTTAGACTTTTCTCCATTATCATTGTACTCAGTTCTAATATCTGTTTGCTTTCCAGTAAGTCTTGCTTATTGCTAAATAGAATGAAGGCCAATTTTACTGCAATTGCCATAATGGAAGAATATTTTATAAACTACTGGTCTTTGGATTTTAAATAAATATGGTAGCTTATTTACCAAAATGTAGAATGGTCAAATATATCTTGTCTTTATGTCTAAATGAGCATAGGATTTGCTGCTTTCTACAATAGAGTGAATACAAGTACTATTGTTCCATGTCATTGCATCCAATTTTAATATTTTAATCCATAACATGGATAACAAAAGCTTGAAGCATACAAAACATAAAAGAGATGCAGGTATTAAAGTGTATTGGAGCACTGTTAATATTTTATGATGCTTTATTAAATTTTTATTAACACTATTAGAATGCACGTGAGTTGACTTTAATGTTGTATAATCTGACCATTAGTTGAAAATCTCTTTGTGACTTTCATTGAAGTGGAAGAAAAACATTGTACAAAAAGTTCATGAAGCTACATTTGTACAATGTTTTGCCTACTGGAAAGGAAATAATAGAATAGTTACTATTTTGCATGTTCATAGTTAGATCTAAGTTTTATCTCATGGTTTTAGACTTTTAATCTATGAGTTGAGATCTTCAGAACAATGATTTAGATGTAAGAGGCAAACATAAAGGACTTATTCCCATCTTTTATTCTTGTCTAGAACTTTGGGTCATGTTCTTTCCCTGTATATTTTGTCTTACCACCTTGTTGCAAGGAGGTCCTTTTCTATGATATCTGCAGCCTATTGCAGGATGCATGCTTCCCTCCCACACACCCCCTTTTTAAACTGGGATTTCCAGCTGGCTCTTCAATAAACAGATGGCTGTTTTTAGTTTACAGTACTTAGTGCTAGTTCTGTTCTATTGTTTTAATTCTTTAAACTTTTAAAGTGTTTTGATGCAAATCCCCTTTGGAGTCTTTGTCCTGAAATGCAATAAAACAATTTTTAAAAATAATACGAATCAATGCAGTTAAGAGAAGTGCATGTTAATTCTATACTAGGGATTAGCTCCAAGAACAAGCTTCAAATTTATTTTAAAAATAATACAAATACTTCCAGACTTTGCCTTCTCCTTGACAAGTGCCATCCCCAATTCTTTTACTTGGTTTTCTGAGTTTGTCTGTAGCTATTGACACCTGGTGACAGCATTGACCTTTAAGTGAGAAAAAAAGCCACTGTTTTTTTGCTTTGGATCTACCTAGGATGAGGAAATTTAGACAATTGAAATGAAAACCTCCCTTCATTGCCAAAACATTTTCTTAAAATAGCGGTCCTGAGATTGCTAATTACAGGTACACCTCAATTTATAACAGTTCATGTAGTGACCATTCAACGTTAAAACAGCACTGATAAATATGATCTATGACTATTTTTCACAGTTATGACCATTGCAGCATCCCCATGGTCATGTGATTAAAATTTAGATGCTTGGCAACTGGTTCATATTTATGACCATTGCTGTGTCCCAAGGTCATGTGATTCCCTTTCAACGGGGAAGCCAGATTCATTTAACATCCAGGTTACTAACTTATCAACTGCAGTGATTCACTTAACAACTGAGGCGTGAAAGGTGGAAAAATGGGGCAAAACTCACTTAACCAATGTCTCCTTTCAGAACAGAAATTTTGGGCTGAATTGTAAGTTGAGGACTACCTGTAGTTCATAAGGATAAAGTTACCTGAGTGTTTGGTTTTTCCATCCTCTATTGATACTGCTCATCCTAAATATTTTTGTGGGGTGGTCAACCAGCAAATCAATGGATTGAGTTGTTGCTACTAAAGGAAGGGGGGAAAGGTTAAAATATGCATCTTATGCAGAAGTTAGAGCACGACCATAGGGTCACGCAAGAAAATAACATTTAAACGAGGGTCTGCTTTTAGAAAGCCTACAGTTTTAATGCCAACTGTCTGGTAACTGTTTTTCTAAAATTAAGGAGCCTATAATCTCAGCACCATTAACAAGTGCTGTCATTCAGATACACAGTGTCTGGCTGATTTAAATAAAATGAAATGAAGATAGTTGTTTCTGGTCCCTTGGCTTCACTCATTGCCATAAACATATGCTCTGCGTCCCGCTTCTTTCCATCTTATTTATGACTTTAATTTGTTGTGTGGGCTGCGCTAGAAATTAAATTTAATACAATTCTCCAAGGGACCCTGTCATATAATAACATGGTAATTTCTGTGTATCCTTTTGAAAAATGAGGAAATTAATTCTTCCTGACATGTTCTAATTATTCCAGTGTGAACGGAAAATCCGTTTTTCCCAACCCCTGAAGTGTAGGCAAATGGCTGCTGTTCAAAGCTGAGGTGCTAATGCTGACCAGCAGTGCGTTTAATTTGAAACATGAGCAGACACCTTTCAACACACCTTTGTAATGTTAGAGTACTTTACAGAAATTAATTCACTACTTATTTGGCAGCTTAGCCCGCGGGGTGGGTGGGTAGGTGTTATGGTTTTTATTCATCAATTCTATAGTCCTGTTAGCACAATGTTTCTCACTTCCTGTACTTATATTGGCAACATATAGATAAATAAGAGGAAAATGAAGTATCTCTGAAAAGGGACAAGCAGATATTTCAGCATTATTAGATCCTGCAAGTTCCTACATATTAGGAAGAGGCAAACTACAAGGTCTTGAATGTAAAACAAACTAAACAGCAGACAATATCTACCCATTGGAGAAGAGATTACCAGAAAGTCATACTCTTAGTATTCTTAATGAGCTTTAATAACCAGTGCAACAGATAAATTTGGGGAAATCAAAAGCTACAGTAACAAAGCAAAGTCAGTTTCAGTCTATTTTTATATTTATATTATATAAAAATTGGTATATTCTTCTGAATATGGTTATTATAGTTGAGCCATTTTAAATATATATATTTAAACTTTATATATATAAAGGGACGCAGTGGCTCAGTGAGTAAGACGCTGAGCTTGTCGATCAGAAAGGTCGGCAGTTTGGTGGTTCGAATCCCGAGTGCTGCATAACGGA
>JANHFQ010002750.1:276390-291185 GCA_032468035.1 Aparallactus werneri
AGAGCACCACCAAGATTTGTAATTCAATCGCGCGCAGCGCGCGTTTGACCGGCATTCGTCCAGCGCGCCCACAAAGCGGGTAACCAGCGTACCGGTAGGATCCCACCACTGGCCGCAATCCATGCTGCTACGCCAATCAGCTGGGCTTCAAATGGAGCAAATAAAGGTAGTTATAATGCCCAGGTGGGTGGGTGGGCCAAACTCGTCAATGACAGAACCGGTTCACCCGAACCAGCCCTATCATACAAACGGTTCGCCCGAGCAGGGCCGAACAGGTAGAAACCTACCCCTGCTGCAGAGGAAAAATAGTGATTCAGTTGTTGTTTATGGATCACTTTATTACAATGAAGACTTAATAGCTTTCCATTGATGAGAGTTATTACAGGACTCAATTATAGCTCTTGCTGGGTAGGTATACAGTAAGTGTTGTGGGCAGCAGCATTTGGTAGGTGGCAGAAGTTATTGTATATATGCCATGAGCATCAATTCCAGTTTTAATTTTGTATGGAAGAAGAAATAACATTCATTATAATCCCTTCTTGATTGTATCCAAAGATGAACGATATAAAGGTAATGTTATTTTAGTTAATAATTGTTGTGGTTATTTCTTTTTATTTTATAACCATGTCACATCATGGCTATTGAAAGTTACCACTACCAATAAACCTTTTAAATAATAATAATTATTATAATAACAAAAATCTTCCTATTGCATATGATTATGCACAGTGAGAGAAGATGTTGGATTGAGGAGCTCTTTGGCCTGATTCTACAGAATTATTTTTGTGTTTTTGTGTAAAAGGTTCCAGTCTAAAATTTGTATTTGCTTTTATGTCTGAGAATTGCTACTCTACTCTAAAATGGTACAACCCTGGAAAGATGGTTGCTTGTGCAGTTTTTGAATACCTTGTTCAGTTCTAACACCTGCTTTATTATGGGAGGATGAATGGATTCTTCTTGTTCAGATAGATTTTGTTGTAGTCCAAGAAATTGCTGAAAAAAATCTGTCTACAATTTGCATAGTTAGTTGGATACTATAGCTGGCATCATAATATGCCTTCTGGAAGTCATTCTAATGCAAAGGACAATTTATTTCCAAAGGCCGCTATGTTACAGAAAGTTATAAACAGGTAATTTTGTCTTCTTTTTGCCTTTTCTGCACTTCTACTTCATAACATTACAGGTGGCTCTCAACCTATGAGCACAATGGAGCCCAAAATGTCCATTGCTAGGTAGACAGTTGTCAAGTGAGTTTTGCCCCATTTTACAACCTTCCTTGGCACAGTTGTTAAATGAATCATTGCAGTTGCTTAGTAACACAGCTGTTAAATGAATCTAGCTTCCCCACTGTTTGTCAGAAGTTTGCAAAAAGTGATCCCATGACCCTGGGACACCTCAAACCATCATAAATACATGTCAGTCACCAACCATCCAAATTTTGATCACATGACCATGGGGATACTGCAGTGGTTGTAAAAAGTGGCCATAAGTTACTTTCTTCAGTGCCATTGTAATTTTGAATAGTCAGTAAGTGAATAGTTTTAAGTCAAGGATTACCTGTAATTGATTCCCTGTATTCTGTATTTGCAAAGGTTAACAGATGTGTCACTAGGACCAAGTGGCAGTTCCTCTTCCTAAAAACAACTAAATTGCTTCTACTCTGTAGAGCTCTCGCCTCACAATCACAATCAGGAGGCTGTGAGTTCAATCCTAGGTAGAGGCAATTATCCTGTTTGGGCAGGGAGTTGGACTAGATGGTCTACAAGGTCCCTTCCAACTCTGTCAATCTGTGAATTCTTCTAACCTTGTTTTTTTCCACTAAGTTATGGAGTTTAGCCACTGCCAAACATATTGTCACTTTATGCCAATTCAGTTGTTGAGGGCCTGTTTAGAATAAGAAGCTGCTGTGGATTGCCTCTCCCTCTTGTGTGCATTGGGAAAACTCATTAAAGGATTTCAAGCAGGTTAAGCATTTCTCCTCCATGTTGTTTGCCAGGATTCTGGTGGTTGTTTCATCTTCTCCTGGAGCATCTTGCAAGGAATGTCTTTAGCTGCTATCAAAGCTGCTGGGTCAGTGCCATATCAAGCGTTTGAAAGAACGGCTGCCATACTTTTGTGCAGTTAGATTTGTACTATGAGACTTATATTTAATGTATTGTTTGTGATTCACAAAAGACATTAAACACTGATGTTTAAGCAGCTTATTACAACCTACATATGAAACTTTTGCCTTTTTAAAAATCTGTTTTCTAAAATTGAATAAGGAAAATAGAAATAACTTCAAAAATAGAAGTTCTAGCCAGCAAAGAGTCAGTTGTCCCCAGTACTTAAGTCATAATTCTTGAGGACTTCATCTATTTTAGGATTATGTTTTCAGTGGATACATTTTAGGAATATACTTTACAAAGAGATTAAACATTCATCAAAAGACAATTTATTGCTTAAATAGGTAGCAACATTATTGTATAGCCTAATGCACTTTAAATAGAAAGATCAGTGATCCTACCACTTTGTCTTGTCAGAATGCTCTTGAAAAAGCACATTTAAATTTCCTATCTGCATCTGAAGCTACTCATCAAGTTATTTGGATGCCTGGAGCATGTGATGACTTGTATTTCAGTGTTCCCGGATTTAAAGGTGCATCTATTTTATTAAGTATTCTTACATTGCACTACATAAGTAAATAAATTGCTGCCAAAAGTTTATTTACATAGCACATAAATTTGTCAGCTGGCAAAATATATAGGTCATTAAAAAAACAATTAAAGCAAATGTAAGAAGCTGTTACTGGTATTTTAGCCTTCAAAAGTTTTAGAAATAATTTAGGAATGAGAAATCAACCACAGCGAAAATGGAAGTTAATAATGCATGTGTCCCATGTAAATTTTTATTCAATAGATAATAAGCTAAAGAAAGTCACACATACTGATGCCACCCTGAAGTTAATATAATTTCATAACAGATTTCTTTCTTGGGATTTAGACTATAATTAATGATGATAATATAAAATATTCATTGAAAATTATAAAGGAACAGTCAAATTTCAACACAATTTGGAAATACATCACTATCGAAAATGTTTCTGACTCTTGGGTCTGCATGTGGACCAAACATTTGCAAATTACTTTCTCAATTAAAATCTGCCAGATGAGTGTTGGTGCTGGCAAAGAAAGCCACTAGCCTTTTTCAAATGTTAATTCGGGATTTCTGCCCTGTGGTTCATACTTTTTGAGAAGGTCTGTAGATAGAGCCTGTCCTACTCAAGTCAATTGTTTATTAATGGTTTGGACCTTGTTGTGACGTGGATGTGAGAGATGAGATAGAGAGGGGAGTTAATCACTTGCGGTGTACTTGTGGTTTTTGCTAGCTCCCTTTTGTCTCTAATTCTGAACCCAATTGAAGACACACTTGATGAATTTGAATTTGATTAAGGAAGTTTTTATTTTGGGAGGACCTTGTGAGGTAAGATTCTAGTAATAGAGGGAAGCTCTGCAGGGACAAGCATGAAATGCTGAGCAGGAGTGAGCCAATTTAATGTGCCAGCAGATCAGGGAAAAAATCTGCAGAAGATGAGGTTGGAAATTAGTTAGGCAACCCAATCAAATGGGTGAATCCTAAGAAGATTGGAGAGAGAGAGAAAAGGTTCTCTGTATCTTATTCCCGCATGGTTGGTTTGTTTCTGTATGTATTGTGATTTGTATTCAACCTTGTGTTTGTTCATGTTCAGATGAGGTCACACGGATGTGTTTATCTAAAACATTGCAATGTCAAACTCTGTCAATATTTCCACTTTTTCATTGTTTTGTCTTTGCTTTTTATGTATTTATTTATGTATTTATTTATTATTAAAATTTCTTTGTCTTCCATTGCAGTGGGCCAAAAGTTTTTGTTTCCAGAGCAAGTAGCTTCTGCTTTTGTTTAGATCTGGAACTTGGACCTTTGAGACTCTGGTTTTGCTTTTGCTCAGGGCTAATCAGCAAAGTTTTCTGGAGGTTCAATTTATATTATATTATTTTTTGCATGCATGCAACTAAATTATATTGTATCATCAAAGTTATTTGATTGCTTTAGGTGAGCCACATTTTGGCCATGACAACCTAGAGAAGCCTGTACTCCTAGTACCCCCTCACCCAAGTGCATCCAAAGCAGGGGTAGTACAACTGGCAAGAATACAATTCCATTCTCCTCTCTATGTGGCTTTAATTTCCTATCCCACGTTATATTAATTGCATTAATTTTTAATTAGATCCATGTCATTATTACTCTAGCCATCATGTTGAAGTATCATTATCTGGAAGAAATTTGAGAGGTTTTTGTTTTAAAAAATTAAGATACCAGTATGATATTGTAGTGATACATAAATAAAAAATCCTATATATTAGGCTCTACCTTTTATTTTTAATCAGTGATAAGAGCAATGATATTTTCATATTCATTTTTATAAGCAATGGATGAAAACTAATCAAGGAGAGAACCAACCTAGAATTAAGGAGAAATTTCGTGACAGAACAATTAATCAGTGGAACAACTTCCTTCCAGAAGTTGTGGGTGCTCCAACATTGGAGGTTTTTAAAGAAGAGATTGAACAAGCATTTGTTTGAAATGGTATAGGGTTTTTCTGCCTGAGTATGGGGTTGGACTAGAAAACCTCCAAGGTCCCTTCTAACTCTATTATTCCTTTAGTCTTTTATTCAGATTTCTATCACCTACATCAGGGGTGTCAAACTCCCGGCCCCCGGGTTGGATGCGTCATGTGCTGGTCATGCCTACACCCAGTTTAGTGAAGTGGGAAAAAGTCTCAATATGCCATGGGACACTGTCACAACAATGTGAGTTTGACAGCCCTGGCCTACATTCACATGAAGAGTCATCCAGATATTAAAACTTCAGGCAGGCCAGTGGAGGACATTCTTTTAAATTCTTCAATCCAAAATATGTTCAGATATTAATATTAGGATCAACATCTTAAACATTCATGGCTAACCCAAATCTTTAAAATTGGTATCAGCAGCACAATGCTTCTCCATCTGCTATCTGGTTAATATTCTGGACTGGTTAAATCTTTAGTAGTGTCTTCAGAGAAAATAAAATATAATGCATAAAAAACTTACATGAATGACCAGTTTCTATAAAAGTTTCCATTCTTTGTCTCTTGGCTGCAAACTCTTCAGCTCAATTATTTCTTTATATAGCAGTTAGTTTTGCTTTATTCAGTGACACTGTTTTTGCTCACTAAATTTTTTCCTTTTAAATTGCCACTAGAGTCCATTTTTGTGTTCTAATGTTCTTGCCATGTCACTTAATATTAACAAGCTTAGACGGTTTCATTTTGTTAAAATCGGCGAGCATGATAGTAAACAGAGGTGCAGCAATTTGAAAAATGACTACTGCTTAACTGTCCTTGTTGTGAATAGTTTGTATTATACTTAAAGCCTAAGAGGCTGATCCCTCAAATTCCTTCCTTTATCTATGCTTAACTAAAAAATATTGAGACACCGTGTGAGCCAAAAAGGACTATATGACGTGCATGTCTAAAGACCTAGAATAATTCAACATTAGCTTTTGTGCCCCCTACAATGATGATGGCGATGATTGCTAAAATAACAATGCTAGGAATATATTCAAAGCAATAATAATAAAGTATCTCACTGATCTTCTGTTTAAGAACTGAAGCCTTCATTGATTGCCTTCTGGAAATGGATTATAAATCCTTGATGCGAGTTTGCTCAAGAGACCCCGTCATGAACGCAGTTCATATTATGCTGCAATTCTTCTTATTTAGGTTCTTTTTTTGGTGGAGCTATGGAGTAATTTGTGCCAGTTGAAAATTGGCTCCAGATCTGCCTGATCAAATTGGTCCTTTTTCTTGGCTGTCTTTGCATCAGTTTATTTAAAGGCAGAGCAGATCGGGTTGTTTCTTTTGCTACATTGAAGTTTGTCGTTTGCTGGTTCTCTCTTTGCTCTCTCTTCTTGCAGGCTCAAGCAAGCCATTCCTTTTAAGCTAGTTGCTTATATTAAAAAAAAAAAAACAGGGAGAATTTTGGCACTTTGCACACAGTCCAATCCACTCCTGAAGAGAAAGGGATTAAAAAAAAGTTTGCTAGCTTCCCTCCTTTTTCTTTGCCTGAGTTATTACAGGCCTGGGAATAATTGCAAAGATTTGCAATCAGAATACCTGGGATCAATTCTGCCTGCAATTTAAAAGTGCAGTTCCTGTATCTTCCTGCTTCATTGTTCAGTGCTTTGTTTCCCCATATCCCCCTCTCATCTTTATAGTAATATGCACTAATGATGATTGATACTGTAAAAAGTATCTGGGGAAAAAAGTGCTTTTCCAGATACCACTATCTTTTTTCCAGTAACAATACCTTAATCTATCAGATACTTTTATATGCAATACATGGCATGATCATGGCAAGATGACATGCATATTTCCATTAGTACATCCACCACCTACGTCCTTTCCTCATATCAATATGGCTATTGTAAGAGTGCTATTTCCCTTCTTTTCTTGATTGGACTTCCTCTGCAATTTGAAGTAATGCAGAAGTGCCATTCTGATGAAATGGTGGGTTTTTGGGGGGAGTTTCCTATTGGTCAGTAGGAAGAATTGCCAGTAGGCTCAGAAAATTCTCTGCATTTGTCTATGTCTCAATATCAATAATGAAGACAAGATAACTACACATCAAGTTGAAAACTGGAGAAATTGGAAAAAGAAAACAGACTAGGATAAAATTTCCCTTGTTGTAATCTGTGTTTAATGCTGACTAGCGAAAAAAACCCCCAAGCACTACTGTTCTGGCAGAGAAAAATATATCCACCCAGCTTTTTTTATTTGTTTGTTATCGATCATAAATCTGATCCGTTTCCAGCAACCTGAAAGCAGGACTAAATAATGTTGCTAAAAGCAATTTGATACTTCTGTTGGCATGGGTATATGAAGCAGAGGTTTTCCTGAAAGTAATACAGAAAAAACAAAACAAAACAAAATAGGGCTTACAAACACAGCTGAAAAGTCTAAGAATAGTCTCCAATAAGCCTTTAAAATATAATTGTATCTTCAGTAAGAAACTAACCAGGAAAAATAAACCCCTGAACATTATAGTTTAACCACTCAGTGCTGTTCTTGATAGCTCATAGCATGCTGATCTGATTTTTTTGGAGGGGAACTTAAAAAAAATAATAGAAAAGGCAAATTTAATTGTTTCTTTTATCTAATCGAATTAACTTAAAAAGTTATGATAAACAGTCCAAAAACGTGCTTTGGATGCTTAATCTGATTTTCTCAGTCAAATAAAACTGTTGAAACCATGATGCTAGATGCTATTGTTCAAATTTAATAAACTCAACAGCGGGTTGGACTAGAAGACCTCCAAGATCTCTTCCAACTGTTATCCTATCTCATCTCAAACAGCAAATTATTAATTTTATAAAGTTGTCACCTTACTTAGCCAGTATCCAAAATTAATTCTTGAGAAATTCTCAAATTGGGGTTTAGGCTATGGCATAGTAATTAACATATTGTGGTTCTATTTCATTTATTATAGTTATTGCTGGAAAGATTGAAAACAAAAGTCACGAAACTAATCTAAATCATGGTTTGTTTCTTAATTTGGAGACAAAAACCATTATTTGGTTTAATAATGGGTAGGAAGCACTATGACATTCTCATGGCCACGTTGCTCTGTGTATGTTGCCACTATAATTTTACACTGTGTATATTTAACTATAACAATCTATAATATTTGCTGATGTCAAATTGATCGCAATCAATTTAGATTATTTTAAAATGATACTGGACACGTTCAATCTTCTGCCTATCAGTAGCTGCTAAGTCTTTCTACTTCAAAAAATTGAGGTGTTGTTCTTCAAATAATTGTTGCTATGTGGCAACAGTAAAGCTATCATAGTTCTATCCATGTTTGCAAACTTCTGAAAGAACAGGCCTTTTGCTAGATTGCCTTGTGGTCAAATTCAGCAGACTGTTAATTTCTTAGGAGGACCTAGCTAAACCACCAGGAGGTACCTGATCTTCACTTTTTTTATGACAACCCTTTTCTGTTTTGAGATTTTATAGGTTATTTAATTTGAATGGAGGCAGTTGGCTTTGAATCACCAGGTACAAGGGAAGGTGTTATGCCTCCCAATAAGACTGGAAATTCAGACATATAACACCAAATAGTGGATTGGTATCTCAATCACCTTATTATCACAGTCTAGGTTTTGTCTCCTTAGGAAACCACTAAAGACTTTCTTAAATGGTTTGATTATGCATGTTATTTAAAATGTTCTAAATAATAGAATAATAATAACAGAATTGGGCAGAAATGTGGTCTTATTTCAATAAATTGCTTTGTTTCTGAAAATTTAAACAGTCTGTTTAGCCGAACTAAAAAAAAAAGAAGCTTTCAGTATCTCTTACATATGACTCCTCTAATTATAGAGCAGTAAATGGTAGGCAAGCATATGTTAGCAACATGAGCAGCAGTCTATGAAATGAGCTACAAGTTAATAAAATCATCTTGTGGTTGTGTTGGCCAAATGTTAGCACACATATTTCAGAAAGCAATATTTCAACAAGCTTGAAGAATAGGGCTCTGGCACACTGAACATGAACAGATCTGATGTGTGGAAAATAGATAAACCTACAGCAAACACTTAGGTTTGTGGTGGGGGAGGAAGTGAAGAATGATGGGGGGAGTATGTTTGTTTTTCTCCCACTCTTTAAGGCTGTGAGTGATGACCTCATTAATTATATTGCTCAGGCTAACCTGTACTGGATTTCCCTGTGTGCTTGATTTCTGAAAGTACACCACTGGAGTGTATCAAATGGTAAATACCCATTTTCTCCCTTCGGTTAGTGTTGTAGGACTGTTTCTTATTAGACAACTAAACCAGAGTACGGTAATTCAGGACTACAGAGAAAAACGTTCTACCTTAGCAATGAGAAATCAGCAGAAATGCAGTTGTATTATGTGTCGATTAGTTAGTCACAATAGGCTGAAGCAAACTATAATATGAATCATACCAAAAAATTTGGGCAAATAATAAATTAGTGTCTTCCAAACTAAAAACATGCAAAAAAAAGTTGAAAATACAATCATGTTGGCCAATCTGGGTGACTGGATCCTATAGGCATTAGATTTGACTCACTAGATTCTAATCTTGCTAAATTTACAATGACCACATATGAAACAAAGCCAAGCCAGTTAAGCTATAGCTGCATTGGCAAAACATATTAAGTTTAATTATAAGCATTTTTGGTGGTTTCATTAGCTATATCTCCTTTTGTTTAATAAATAATAATTTATTAAATTTATGAGTTGCCTGATACCCAACCTTAATGGTTTAATTGAAATCAAGCTTCTCTTGACAAACACTAAAACTGAAAACAGACACAGGTATTTTGAGGCAGGTCCAATAAGTAGGCTTCTTGTAAAAAAACAAAAACAAACTTAATATAACCATTACAAAGAATTCCAGTTAGTGCTATGTATCAAATATGATCAAGGTTCAAATTTTTCTCTGGCCCATGCTGTGGAATAGGTTCTTATCTGTACCCAGTCAGTGTAACAGACTAGTCTAGTTTCAGGCTGTTTGCTTCTAACCTTCTTAGAGCTAGCTCTCAAGACTAATTTATGGTACTGTACACTTTATTTTCTGAATACAGAGAATAGGTTAATTTAGAAGTCAAGTTGTATCAACCTCAAATTGGCAAATGGAGTAAAGAATAATATGCTCAAATTGACAAATGGAGTAAAAAATAATATGCTCTGACTTTTATTATTGTTACAACTATCAATGCAAAATGAAATGTAAACCAGTTACAATCTTCTTACATTTAGTTCAGTACTTCAAAACAATAATTATAAATAACCCATACTAAAACATTGAACTACAAACTTAGATAGTACATGAAATGATATTTGCAAAAATATTTCCATTTTATATGTCAGTGAAGGACAAGTTGTCATTCTAAACATATTTATGATTATGGCCAACTAGTTAGGTTTTTTTTGAGTGGGAGATGGTTATTTAGTGTTTAAGAGAAAAGAATATATAGAGATTAAAAAAAAAAAGAAATGGAACCTAGGGTTGGAACAAATTTTTGCCTAAGGAGAAATTCTTTCATGGATAGTCTTTCAGGATTGCATTAAGACAAATGTCTTAATAAGATTTAGGCACAGTGTCACATCTTGGCTTTTTGCTTGCTCTATGTTCTATGTGCATAGAATATTTCTTTGATCAGTAATAACACCGTCATTGAGTTTGAATAATAGTTTTCTTTGCAATGTGCTTTACAGGCAATAGTAGTTAGGGCTATGTTATAATAACTTGATTTATGGGAGATACAGGTATACAGGTAATACTAGTTCATCTGTCCTTTTGAAAATGTAGATATTTAGTTAAGAAATAAATATATTAACAAAAGGCAACCCTATTTTAAAAATAATATGTTAAAAGATTTAGAGAAAAATTACTTTAAAATATTATGTTAATTTATGTTTAGTTAAAATTAAACCATGGATGAATTAATACTAGAAAACTACAGTAACTATTCCTTTAAAACATTCAAAAAGGATAAAGAAAAAGAGCCAGATTTTCCAAAGTTTAGAAGCAGCATAGGAAAAACACATCCCTACTTTCTTGGCTAACAGAACTCTATAAGAACATCTTTAAGAGTGTGATGAAATAGCCTTACAAATTTGTAATAAGGCCAAAATTCCCACAGTCCTTAATGAATCAGGAAGTACCGTTCCTGAAGAGTATTGTAATTATGGCAGTCCAAAGCCTTTCACCAAATGACTTCAACAGTAGAAAAGTATCATATTACATTGTGACTTTTCATGGGTTTTTAAAAGTGAAAAACCCATGGCTTTCTTTTTTCACTTTCTTTTTCTTTTGGCACATGCTTATTTCTGATCAACTACTGCAATATTCTTTTCAACACATTACTCTATGAATCTGGATTGTGGCAATCCAATGAATTTGGATTGTGTCAAAATATTAGTACCAGTAGTATTAGTGATCACAACAGAACAAGGGAAAAGAAAATGCTGAAGACCAAGAACAAAGAACTGGTGACTGAAAAGAAAGAAAGCTATCTTTGAGATGAGGTCATACCATTTTCCATTTCTTCTAGTTGAGCTTTTTAATAACAATAAAAAATTGTGGTAGACTTGGATTCTTGATGCTGTTTCTCTTACGAATTCAGCTTGTTTAAAACAGCTAAATCTTTCCTATAAATCTTGCATAGACCATCTTCCGTAAATCAAGCATTTGCACAGCTTGTGTAAATTATGCCTACATTGAGATTTTAAGACGTTAAACAGTGTGCATACCATACTTGAGGGATGGGAAATAAAAAGTGATATACTGTGCGACACGTGATATAACACAGCACAACATCTTTTCAGGTCCAGAGGGATGTATTGACATCACCAAACTAAAATCCTTACGATTCCACAAAATGCTTTACTGAGGTTTACTTGGTTGCTGTTATGAGAAAAGTATATAATGGTTTATTGTGGAACGCCCTGTTTATGTCAGGCTGCACAAAATATGATCTGAAAAATGTATGTAAACCAAATAAAAACAATTCACTCAAATTGGAGATTGATCCAGTAAACACTTTTATTCTGAAAGATTTGTTAAAAATAAATAACTTTTTAAAAAAATAAATATTTATTTAAAAACAAAGTAATAATAATTGTTTTATTAATATTAATTTATGAACAAAATACATTCACTTATTTTCTTTTTAAAATATAGGCAAGTGGACAAACTAGTAAGGATCGAGGCATAATTCCCTGTATCTGTTTATTTTTCGGTCCTATTTGCTATATTAAATTATGTTTATGTGCCATCAAATTGGTATTGACTCTTAGCAATCTCATTGATAGATTTTCTGAAATATTAAATCTCTTAATTTTGACTGATGGTCTATGAAATTCCATAAACAAAGTTAGAGCCATCTTTACCTATAAAAATATATTGAAAATAAGTGTTGTATCAAAGGATTTATTTAAAACATCCAGTGTAATTGGGATTCCTACTTTAAAAGCAAGCTTCAAGCATGCCACCATTTTTGAATGGAAGGATTTTTTATTGCCAAATTTCATAAAACTATGGAAAAGAGTAATCAAGATTGGCACAACATTAATTTTAGCATTGCAAGTGATGCTATAATTCTGAGGGGAAAAAGATTCTTATAGTTTTGCTGAAATATTAATGGCAGGAAATTATGACATTGTATGTCATGCATCATTGTACCATTGAAACATGCAACACATGACTGCTTTAAAATTTCATCTTACTTGCACAGCAGAAGTATTTTTGTGTGTGCATTTTTTTTGAAATGAGGAGGTTGGAGAATTGCCTGAAATTTTTTTAACTCTTAACTGACAAGCCATAATTTACCAATTTGAAAGTTAAGTAAAACATTTCCTATCATAATTCAAAAGAGAAATATTGATTGATGTATATTTTTTTTCAAACACATGAATCTACAAGAATATTTTTAGTACAGAACAATTGAAAATTGCATCATATAAACAGTTGATTGCAGAATTATAATTCATTAGTGTGTTTTATTAGACAGGTGAGTTTTCAAAGTTAAGATGAGAAAAATAGCCAGCAAAAATGTGACCATCATGATAGTAAAAATATGATTGCTAGGTATTCTGTAATTGAAACAACTGAACAAATAATTTAACTACATTTTCCCCTATATTGCCTCATAGTATGACCCACTCTCAAAACAAAAGAATTTTAAATGATTTTTTTTGATAAAGCAGCTGTTTAAACCCCATACCTGTTGCATCTTGTTTTATTAAAGAGATGGATTTTGATTACAGAACATAGCTTCTGTAATTTTAAATAAACAAAAATATGCTTTGAGTAATATTTAATTAAAACAACTGACTGAGAAAAAATATATGAGAAATATTTTTGATGATCTTTAATTTGGATAGCTTTGTTGTTCTCTTTGTTCTTTTCAGTTATTTGAATTTGCTGTTGTCTAACATAGTTTCTGTTGTGTAGTGGGTTCCAACAGGCAAGGACCAAACCAACATGACTACAACAAAGTTTATTACATCAACAGAACTGCTCACTGCAGGAAAAGCCAATAATTTATGCTGTAGGCCCACAGGACCATTAACCAATCATCCTGCTTCAAACCCTGCCCCCAAATGGAAATGTTAAAAGTTTCCCTCCCAAAACAGTTGAAGCCAACAACTAGAATCACCTAAAGGTTAGTTTCTCTAAACACAGTTAAAATCTAGTTTCTCTTTAACTCAGTTAAAAGTTAGCTTCACTTTAACACGGTTTACACAACCATCTATAAATATCCAATATGTTACAGGAAGAGTGACCAAAAGGGCAGAGATGGGGGGTAGATAGGCCGGTAGGGGAAGTTAAAGTGGAGATGAGCATGGCAAGGCAGTGAAACATGATATCCTCGCTTAATGATCACAACCGGGACTACTGGAACTGCCCTCGCTAAAATAATGATATTTTGCCTAACAACTGCTTCCAATAGAAATTCTGCTCCCAATTAGGGTCATTAAGAACTACCTGTACAACTTATTCTGGATGGGATTGCTTTTTCTTTGAAGAAAGGAAAGAGAGACTCTGGTAATGATTCAGGATTTCCATTGCACCTGGACGCTAAAGTAAATTAAACATGTGGCTGGAAATAGGAGGGGCTTATATATTTTTTAAAAGCTTTACATGCTGGGGGAACCTGTATTCATTTTTTTTTATTTTGTCTTGTAAAGTGTGGTTAGATGTGGTGATTTTATTTTTAATTTCTGTGTGCTCCATCAGGTGATATCCATATATACAGATGTTGTTTGATGAATATGTTGGCAATGAAGAAATCACAGAATTGATAAGCATCAACAATTATTTTCCTGCTTCATTTTGGTTTTGTAAGTCATACAGTCCAGTTATATTTTCATTCTTACTATTTCAAATTTTGTTATTTAGTTTTTTTTGTTTTAGCTTTTCATTTTATTTTTACTCCTGGGTTTTGGCTCCGTTCAGGCTATTTTTCATGCAGCCTGTAGCTGCAGAGCTCCCAGGCAGCCATTTTGTGTCCCCGCTTCTTGTCAAATGTGGCTGTCTGATTGGTAGCTGGGTTGTTGAAACGATAGGGGAGAGCAAAGATAGGAGGGGGAAGAATGGAGCACGGGCGCTTACAATCTGTCAGGCTTTTCACTGCTTCTCAGGTTGGATGGCATTCAAGATGCTACTGAGGAAGAACTGAGGATCCTTCAAAGTACTAATGGCATTTGTGATGTGGCTAAATTAAGCAAGCTGGGCATCCAGTTACTAACGTTTCCATGCAGGAAAAGAAAAGCCAAATCTGCATAGACAGAATCAATGGGAACAGGAAATGTAAGAAGCAATGAACATGGAAAGTTCAACATAGTGAAAGATGCAATGAATCAACTATATACTAATATCTTAGATATCATTGAATTGAAATGGACTGGAATCCAATAGTTTCAGTACAAGTTCACTGTGATTACTGGTCAAGATACAAAAAATGGAAAAATAACAGCGCTGTTTTCATAGTCAGGAAGAATAAAATGAAGAAAATATTTGGGTATAATGCAACAAGTGACTGAATAATAACTTATTCTGTGAGCAGTCGATTAACATGATGGTTATCCGAGTTTATGCTCCAACCATTAATACAGATATTAAATGGGGTTTGGCCTCAGGTTCAGACTGAAAATAACAGCTCAGAAAATATTGCCACTTTTTTCCTTAAAAAAATGAAAAGC